>MQUG01000302.1:0-24750 GCA_007213375.1 Steinernema feltiae | reverse complement strand
TTTCGTTTCCGTCAATCCGCTCCGCGCGCGCGATCGCAGAAAAACGGCGCGCGTGCATCTTTCCTCGTTGGATTCGGTCGCGTCCGCGTCGTAGAAACGAGATTTTTTGCAAAGTTTCCATATTCGCAGTTGGCGGGACGCAAGAAGTTGATTAATTCGGCAAACTGGTTGCTTGTTTGTGCGCATAAGCGCTTCTCAGCCGCGCTTCCCTGCGCCTCGGTTGAAGTCGGAGAAGTTAAAACTATTTATTTTACATCCGGAAGACTAAAATGTCGTCAATATACAATTCATTCGATCTAACACAACGACGGAGAAGGAAACGAACGAGGCGAAATCGTAAAACTCTACGGAAAATGAGGAGAACGCCGCTGTTCGGGCGGCGCGCTATGCACAGAACAGGCGGGGGATACGGTAGATAGAAGTACGGTAAAGCGTGGGACACGGGGAACGGAAGAGTAAAGCGAGAGAGTTATTGCACTGGTTGCACGGTTCGGGATTTACCATATGCAAGACGATCACAGGGAGTGATTATTGTATCGACGGAGTGAGTGGTACGGTAGGAGAGTACGGTAGTAAGGCAACGAGGGAACGGAGGGAGGAGGAAGTCGTATTGCTTTTCGCGTGCGGAAGACGAAGAGAAAGTGCGGGGAGATCTCGAATCGAGGGTGGCGGGTCTCGAGGGGAAAGTTCTGGATAGGAGACTACGGTAGGAGGGAAGACAGAGAGTTGGAGTTGGAGTTCGTAGAACCGAACTGACTTAGCGAGTGGATTTGTGTTGCGAAGTGTTGCAGTGTTGTTTGAATTCTTCCTGCAATCGGGGGTTACGGTAACTACAGTAGTGAGGGGCGGGCAGAGCTCACCTGAGTGCCAAACTTCTGGACGCAAGCGCGGCATTCGTAGTGCGTCTGGATGAGTTTGAAGATCGACTCGCTCTGCGGACAGATCATGCGCTGGTGGTTCTTGAGGAGCGCCTCGCTCTGGAAGACGTTGGAGCACGCGGGACACGCCCAGCCGACCTCGATGTCCGTCGCCTGCGCCGCGGAAAAGTCCGCCGCGTCGAGCGCGGATTCGAGCTCGCCGAAGTGCTTTCCGTCCTGCGTGAATACGGTATGCGAGCGGCTCGCCTGCATGTCCTCCGCGATCTGCGTCATCACCGTCTCGGGGATCTGCAGCATCGACACCGGCGTCCCCATGATGTTCGGGTCGAAGATCATCGGGATTTGGCCTGAAACACACGATTGCAGCGAGGCTCGTAGCTGCTCTCCTACCGGACTGCATCCCCGCGTACATGAGGTTGTAGGGGAACTGATTGACGCTCGAGGCGGCGGAGGTCGACGGCGTCTTCGCGGGTCCTTTGCGGTCTCGCACCGGTTTCCTGCGACTCTCGGCCGAGTCGTCGAGCAGCGCCGATGTTGAGGCGGAGGGGAGCGTGGCGGATACGGTAGCTGAGGAGAGGCGCGGGTTGCCGGTCTCCTTCACCCTCTGGATGTGGTCGTGTGTGAAGATGTGGTCCTGCAGAGTGACCGCTCCGGAGTACTCCACGGAGCAGAGTGCGCAGAGCGTGGAGCTGCTCCGGAGCAGCTCGTCCTCTCCGTTGGAGGCGCGCGCTTTGCGCTCCTTCGCGCGCGCGTTCTGGAACCAAACTTGCACCACGCGCTTGTGGAGACCGATTTCCTGGCCGAGCATGTCGCACTCGGTCATCGACGGCGTCTTGTAGTCGTTGAAGAGGCTCTTCATCACGTGCACCTGAATCGGCGTCAGATGGGTACGGTAGCGCTTGGAGTTGGCGGCGGGCGAGCGCTGATGGTGCGAACCGGACGAACCGGCGAACATTCCCATTGGCGACGTGGAGTCGTTGAGGCGACTGAGGAGATCGACGCCGTCGCCGAGCGACCCGCCGTCGTCAAAGTCCGAAGTCATCGACGGAGACATCGACAGCGACTCCCGTTGACCGTCGTGGGTGGTCGAGCCGGAGGAACTCAGGTCGAGCGGCGTGCCGCCGCCGCCGTTCGTCTTCGCGCTCTCCGCGTCGTTCGACGTCCCGGCGATCAGCTTCATGAGCTCCTCGGTCCGTGGATCGGAGGTCGCTGCGCTGATTCCGCTCATCAGCTGCGCCAGCGTGCCCTGCAGATCCAGATTCACACTCGCCGTGGCGGTCGCGGTCGTCTGCTGCGGCTGCTGCGGAGGCGTCGGCTCGGAGCTTTCCGGATTGCTCTTCTCGTCGTCGCTGAGCGTCTCCTCCACCGATCGGTTGTCCTTCTGCTGCGCGACCGTGTCGTCCTTGTAGCAGAGCTTCTGCTGGTGCTGGATGAGTTCGTAGTAGCGCTGGAAGACGACCTGGCAGCGTTTGCACTGGAAGTTGCACCCGGGCGTCTTCAGGAAACGCTCGTTGTTCTCCTGATTGGGTTGATTCTCGTAGATCTTCCGCGCCTTCTGCCGCGCGTTCTGGAACCACACGACGATGACCCGTGGACTGAGCTGCAGCCTCCGCGAAAGGAGCTCGAGGTCGTCGTCCTTGGGGTAGGCCTGCTTGTCGAAGAACTGCTGCAGCGTGCGCAGCTGAAAGTCGGTGAAACGCGTGCGATTCGCGCGTCTCCCGGACGCCGAATTCGACGCCGACATCGACGGCAGCGTCTTCTCCTCGCTGTTGTTCAGGAACACCGTGAAAGGATTCTGCTGCGCCGTTGTGGTTACAGTAGGCGCGACGGCGACCTGGGGGAGGGCAAAGTTGGCCAGAGAGCCGAGTCCCGCCTTGCTCAGCGTGTTGAGGATGTCGGCGGGCGTCGCGGGCGACGGAAGCGTTGGCTTCTGCACGGCGAGTTTCTCGGATTCCGCTTTCAGCTGCGTGATCTTCGCCTCGCCGGTCTTCTCGTACGTGTCGAGGTCGATCGAAACCTGCGGCGGGACGTTGAAGTTGTACGGCGAATCCTTGTCTCTCTGTCGCTCCTGAAACGACGCGCGCTCAGCTACAGTACTCGCACGCTCTACCGTACCTTGAAGAGGGTGTTCCTGAACCAGTGCTTGATCACCTTCTCTGGGAGGCCGGCCTTCAGCGACATCTCCTTGATTTGATTCTCGCTCGGCGAGTTGTTGATGTCGAAGTACTGCCTCAGCACCTTCAGTTGGTCGTCGGTGATCCGGGTCCTGGCACGCTTCGCAGGGGAGGAGCCGGAGTTGCTGGCTGAGGAGCCGTTTCCCATCGACGCGTTCGCCGCGCTGGAGGAGGCGATGTTCTGGAAGAAGTCGGGCGTCATCATCGGCATGAACGGATTGTTGAGGAACGGGAATCCCATCATCCCCATCATCGCCAGCTGGTTGCTCAGATCCGGCTGGGTTCCTGAAACGAACACGTGCGTTTCCGATCGAATTGAGGCGATCTACCGTTCGAAGTCTTGGAAGGAGTCGGCGAGGAGCTGGCGGAAGAACGTTCCGACTTGACCTCGCGCATCCGCTTCGGCTCCGGCGGCTCGCAGGAGTCGTCGTTCTCCGAATCCTTCTCGTCCATCTCGTCGAGCGCGCGTCTGACGCGGTCGGAGAACTCCTCGACCACTTCGGAAGGAACTCCCGACTGATGCACCTGAAGAGTGGCGTTTGAATGCGGCTTCCGACTACCGTAACCCACCTCCTCGCAGTGCGCTTTCAGCACCCAGATGCTGCTGAACGCAGTCTGGCACTGCGCACAGTCGACCTGCGCCATCTCGGGGATCGACTCGTCGGGCAGCTTGTCCAGCTTCCTCTTCCGCGTCTCGGCGCTCTCGTTGAACTGCGTGACCAACTCGAGACCGTACTTCTCGAGCATCTTGCGGAACGCGACGCCGGTGCGCGGCGCGCGGTGCTCGTCGTCGGTCGGCGGCGCCGGCGTCGCGACGCCGCTGCCGTTCGACGACGGCGGATTCTGCGTTTGCGCCGCCGAGTTGCCGAGGAGGGAGCTGAAGTCGAAGGGCGAGTTTCCGTTGAATCCTGAATCACTCGTTGCAGGACCGTCGCACACGCTGCACGCCCTACCGAACGCGCCGAGTTGGGCGCTCTGTTGCTGCTGCTGCATGTTGGAGAAGAGTTGGGCCATGTTGATCATGTTGAGCATGCTGAGGGCGGACTGCGTCTGCTGCTTGTCCATGCTCGAGGCGATCGCCTGCAACGAGTCGATGAAAAGAGCGAAAAAAGCGTCGCGGTCGGTTATTAGGGGTGATCGCGTCTCTCCAAATCACAATTACCGCGACGAGGAGCGCGAGGCGAACGTTTGCGCAAACGACGGCTGAATCAACGCGCGCTGCGCGTTCCGCGGATTCGCGGTTACCTGGAGAGTTGCTGTGTTGCTCCACCACCGCTGCCGCCACGCCACCGCCGCTAATCTAATCGTCTCTAATTAGCGCAATGTATGCCTGCATCAATATCGCCTTTGGCGCGAACATCTGGACGCCGTGATTGCAACTCGATTGCGCACAAATTAATTGGAACTCGCGGGTTTCCCTGAATTCGTGCTCCTCGCGATCTGCGGTTCGAGAACGCGAGCAGAAGCGGATGGAAGGCTGGGACGGAGACCGGCGCGGATCCTTCGAGTTTAAGCGAAAAAGAGGGTGGAAATCGAAGACCAAAAAAGTTGAAAAACCAAAAAATCAACTTAATTTTCACATTTTTGATGAAAAAGCCACAATTTGACCATCAAAAACATCATTTTCGCGCTTGAAAGCCAAAAGGATACTGTACGAGTCAGTTGCTCGAGGGTCAGGCAAACTCTCTTCGTGCAAATCCCCTCAGAAATCGCCAAATCCGCACAAACGGTCGCCAATCAGTTGCTCCACGCAATCGATAGCGCCTCGCACTGTGCGACATTCGCCTCGCTCGCCTCGACTCATCAGCAAACAAACCGAATTGTTAATTGCGAAATCGCATGATGACTACAAGTTGACTAATCCTTCCGCGCCTCCGGTCGTCGCCGCAGCGCCCTTCACCTCAATCCGCACTTCCCTTAGAGTCCTCGCGCTCTGCTGCGACCATGACGACGTTGTTTCAAGCCGCACGCGGCACGAATCCCGCGAGTTGATTAATTAATTAATTATTCATTTTCTGCGCCGCATCGATCGCCACAATTACTTCGGCCGCCGCGGCCGCCGCACTCTACGGTAATTGAGTGCCGCACAGGACGCGTCGGTCGCTCAACGCTACCGCCAGCCCATCAGCTACCGTACCTCTCTAATTACGGCTGCACTCGCGCGCGGCTGGCAGCAGTAATTATTGTTCGTTCGTTGATTACAACAATCGCTGTGTGTGGGAGATAATTGATCAGGTAACCTTGGTTTTAGCCCACCGTAATTGCTCCCTCGAGTGCGATTCCGGCGACGACAATCGCGGCGATGACAATAACGACGTTGACGGCGATGAGAGGGTCCCGACGCGAAAACGGCGCGATGGGAAAATAAATATTCTAATGAAGTGCGTCGGCAAATATCAAACAACGGTGACGACAGCGGCGAAGCGTCGTCGTCGTCGTCGTATCATGTGTTTAATAAGCCGAGATGCTAATTACCATAAAACAGGTCCGCGGGCAAATAATGGAATGTTCAGCTGAATCGTAATCAATTGATTCGCGAATTGACGCTTCTGGGACGCGAGGGCGACCGAATTTGAAATTAGTTTGGATGTCAAGTGAGCGAAGCGCGATTGATCGACTGACGAACAACATGGAAGCCGTGAAAAGGGTCCGATCGATCCAGATGCAAAGTTGGAGTGGATCTTCGAGTGGAAAGACGCAAAAAATGCGGAATTTTCAGGGAATCAGGGCAAAACCAGCGCGTTCAGGGTGGTAGTGGACAAGGAGCCAAAAAGAGAGAGTTTACGATAAAGCCAGATTGAAGTGAAAATCCACAAAATATCGGAATTCGCGAAACCGAATTTAGAAAGACGGATAACGCGATGTTTTCAGAGCAGATTCTGATTATTGTCAAAAAACGTAATTTTTGAGATCATTCAATACAAGAATGCAGTGTTTCGAGGAACAAATGAAGACAATGAAGCGAGTTGAACCAAAATGGCGAAACAACGGATTTTGAAATTGTTTTAATCACGTGATCTTCGTCATCAAATCGCCATCAGGATCAATTCCAAAACCCCACTCTCCCTGAGCCGATGCCGATGGCACAAAATATTGAAATCGGGTCTGGAAACGCGCGATCCGAGTCCTCAAATCGGCCGATTTACTCAACCTCGTTACCATCAAGTCAATATTTGCCCAAAAATGTCGCAAAATCGCAAAAACTCGCGTGGTCCACCACAGCGTCCACTCAGCCCGGCGTCCATCTCCGCACATGAGTCACAAATAAACATTTGAGGTTATGAAGGACGCGCGATCGAGTGAGCAAAGAGAGGATTAGGTTCCGGGTGCCTCGCGCCGCGCTGTCCTTGGGATGACCGCCGCCGCTGCGCGACTATCAACGCGAAGTTCATTCGCATAATTTGCGCTCAGACAATAGCGCGCCGTGCGCCGCGCGCTTCCGCAGCGCGTTAGGCGCGCACAGGAAGCGAATTAATAAAAATTTGAATAATCAGCGGCGGAGAATCTTCATTTGCATGTCATTACGCGAGCGCCTCGAATCCAATCGCGCCGCGACAATTAACGCGCGAACAGCCGAAGGCTTAATGAGTTAATGATTGCGTAGCGGAGGGCGACACGCGCGCAGAGAACCCTTAGATCCTGAGGAGCCGCGCGCGCGATTGGGTCAATTGCGCGGATCCGACAGGAAGCTCCTGAGAGGGGAATTAAAGGCGAAATCATTGCGGTTTGACGACGATTTGGGTTGCGAATTGAAGTGCGCGGAGTGCAGCGGACGCGTTCGATTCTTGCAAAATGATTAACTGAGTTTTAAATTGAGTTTTAAGACGGAAATGCGTTCTCTTCAGCGAAATCTGGGTCTGCAGTTGAACGTGAAGCTCCGGTCGTTCAGAATTCGAGCAGCAAAAACGCGAATATCTGCAGAAAACCCCAAATTCAGCGTCTGCCAACTCTCGCTTCGGCATTTCCAACGCGAATTTGTGCGGAGAACGCCGTGAACCCCAAAAAACAGGCCTAAAAGCAACTCTCCCACCACCATTCGGCGGAGCGGTGCTCCTTCGCCTCCTTCCCAGCGGCTAATTAGCGCGTGTCGTGCTCGGAGCGGCAATTCGAAGCGATGATGCCGGCTAATTACAGTCACCGCCGCGAGCTCGCGGCGAACGAGGCGAATCAATTGCGCAAACAAGTTTCGCGCGCGCGCGCGACGACGACGTTAATGAGACTGTATACAGTATTAGTCGCCGCGCAGCGCTCTTCGGCCCAAAGGGCGCGAGGACGACAAGCGGGCGGACAACTTTGGCAAACAGCGCGCCGCCGCGGAGGTCAATGCGCGAAAACGCGGCGAGCGAGGGCGCAACAAAGACGCCAAGTGACTGTCTGCAGCGCGGGGAGGATGCCCTCCGGCGCAGGCATAAAGATGGGATAATCGAGGATCGTCGAGCGCGCGGTTAATCGCGGAGGACAAAGACGGACGAGTTGGCCAGCAGGCCGAACATATGATTTATGGAGGTGAATTCTGCGAGGAGCAGCGCCTGTAGGAAGGCGGCGCGTTGTCGCGTTGAATTACGAGCGGAAGAGTTGATGACGGGGAAGAGGATCGCGGTTCGAGGAGATTAGCGGCGTTGGTAGTTAGGTGAGCGCGGATTTATGGCCCTTGTAGACGTAATTTGTTGACTCTTTGTTGTGCGGACCTTCTGGAAGCAGAAGCGCCGGCGCGGACGCCAAACTGTCGCTAAAATTCAATTTTCTGGTTTATTCCAGGGTTTACGCAGCTGCTTGTAGCGATGACTGATTGGAAACAAACGCAGAAATGCGGCTTCAATGGATCAAAATGCTGAAATTAAGAATTTCCATTTCATTTATCGAGATTCACTTTAATTCTGCTCTCAAAAAACGCCCAAAAATCTCCGTTTTTCGCAATAAATTCAACACGAAAACCCAAAAGTACACGAGTACTCCGACCCCACAATCAGCTACCGCATCGCTACCGTAATCCCCGCGTCCAATGAGTGCTTCATTAGGCGGTGTGGTCGCGGGCCGCGCTCCACCGTACGAGTGCTGCTCGCTCGCTCCCCCGCCGCCGCCGCGACAAAAGGAGCGCGAGGGAATGAAGAGAAGACAAGGAGGTACTTTGCGCCGAGCCAACCAACCAGCCAACCACCGACCAATCAGCCATTCACCAACGTGTCGGCGGCGTCGCGCGACGCGAAGACAAATAAATTAATCACCGCGAGCGCAAACTCCCGACGCGACAAATATTATATAAGATTATTATCGCACCCCAACGGGCGCTCGCTACAGTAATCAGCCACGCGTCGTCGTCGTCCCGGCCGCGGCTGCTCGTCATCTCATCTCCTCGCAAAATCAAATGCAAATAGCGCGCTGATTACTGTAGATTAGGGAGAGTGCGTGCGTGTGCTGTGTGCTAGGCGTGCACGCAGAAACGTCAAAATATTGATTGTGCAAAGACAAATAAATTACAATTAGACTTTCGAGGTCGACGCGCATAAGACAATACTCGTGAGGGGAGCCCTTCAGGCACTGAGGGGGTCATTTGAGGTCGCGGCGCGCAATTGGAGAGATTCCTGCGTGCGCGCGGAGGTAATGAATGGCGGAGGGAAAACAAACAAGCACCCACAGCGCCTCAGAAGGTCTTGGAAGTGACGGCGAATTGGTAATTTGTCGCTGTTTGACTGTCGCCCCGCGACGCGCGATTGTCGCGAATCGTGAGGGCGACGAGATGATGATGGCGAAGGTAAACAATGCAAAGAGGCGATGGTTTTAGGCAAATTCGCCATTTCCTTGATGATGCACGCGCGCGGAGACGGCGAAGGTGTGCAGGCGTATACAGTGAGCGAAGCGGCAGGAAATGAAGGCGAGTGAGGGAGCGGGAGGGACGCGCGCGAAAGTGAAATGAGAGGAAGTGAACCTTTTATTAATTGCGCGGAGGGGAGCGAGCGAGTGAAGGGCGCTGTGGAGGGTTGTGAAGCCGTGGAAGAGTGAGCGGCGGTCGACCATCGGCGACCGCTTCAATGTTTTTGAGCAGAAGAACTCCGATCTCCAAAATTGGAATTTGAAATCGCAACTTTTAGAAATTTGAAAAATTGGAATTTTGAAGATTATCTTTGAATCGGGGATCTCAATTCAAATTCAAAGCCACAGAAATGTTCGCCGGTTTGGTTCAAAGCGCAATTTTCAATTCGCAATATTTTGAATTTAAAAATGAATTTGAAATTTGAAAAATTGAATTGAAGAAACGTGAGAAAGTTTGGCATTTGTCTTCTTGGGGTCTTCTATCCGTTAATTTGTCAAAAAGGGCGCCTAATCAGTCCTTAAAATCGCGTCAATTCGATTCAATCGCGCTGCCATTCGTTCAAAAACATTACCAAACGAGAAAATGTGATTTCAGAGCACTTTTAATCAGAAATTCCGTCCGAAAGCGATTCAAAGAGAGCCAAAAAACCAGAATTCAACGCACGCCGTAACCTTCGCGTGTCCTCTAAAGCGAACAACTGAGAAGCCGAAGGATTCGCGGCGGCCGACCTAAAACGAAGAAGGAACCTGCATTCCACCCGCGTCGTCGCAGCGCCTACAGTGCGAGAGGATCTCAAACAGCGCGAACCTCGCCGCCAAACCACCAGGCGACTAATTCGTCTCCTTCACAATCAACTCGAATCGCCGCGATTCATTTCGACGCGCGCGCATACAATGAGATTAACTAGTAAAGCTCATCACTCGCGGAGGGACGTTTGTGGAGCGACGGCATTCGCTAATCCGCCTAATCGAGTTTTTGTATAATGAAAACAGTGATGCCCGACCGTCCGGTCGGGCGGTTTCGATTCGATCTGATTCGATTATTATTTACCTTTTCATCGTCGACGGACGCGGCGACGACCGATTTGGCGATGAGATCGCCGATTAATTTCTGCGGAGGTCCGCCCGGCTGCTCGCTCACCGGCTTCTGAGGGTCGATCTCGCCGCTGGCGACGAGTTCCGCCACGCGTCCCATGCGCGCCTGATGCGCCACGGAGCGGAGGTGGATGTCGAGCGTGGAGCCCTGACCGTAACCCAGCCGGCACACGTTGCACTTGAACGGCTTCTGCGGCGTCTGATTGCTGCTGGAGGGCGAAGGCGCGGAGCTCGAGGAGGGCGACGGCTGCTGCAGAGCGGCCAACACCTGAAAGAGAGCAAGATGAGAGGAGAAAGAGGACAGAGGCGTTGACCCAATTTGAATTTATTCAATGAAAGAAAGATTGAGAGAATGTTGCGAACTTGAAATCGACAAAAAATTGAATTGAACAGATAACGATTCTCATCCTTCTAAATCGAAAGTTGGCTTCGAGCGCAGAAATCATACGACTACAAAAATGTTGAATGTTGATGTTGAAATTATGAAAAATGAAAAAAAAAGAAAAAATGTTGAAATTGAATAGAAATAAAATTCAGAAACTCGGCTTCTCGAGGTATTAGATGAACCGGCCAAAAATTTTGTTTATTTATGAAAAAGGAAATCTGAATTTGATTAAGCAGTTTCCTCAGTCGCTGAAGGAAAAGGAGGAGCTGATTAAAGAGATCGAAGACAAAAATACATTTTTGTTTTTTCATTCTGATTGTACGCCAAAGAGTGACAAAAAAATGATTGCGAATTGGAGAAAATTAATTTTGAAAGCCAAAATATGAATGCTCGATGGCTCTACTTGGAAGATTAGGATTGAAATGATTGCCGGCTTGATTTCTTTCCTCCGACATTCTGCGTTTCACAGCAATATTTGCATTAAAAATATGAACATCCACACAAATTTGTAAATTTCAAATTGTGAATTTCGAAGTGAAATATTCAGTTTAACGAAAATCAGTTTAGCTGTCAGGTGTTTGAATCTCGTTGTTAAGTCAAGAAATGTGAGAACTGCTGCGAAGCTTCTGAATGCCACAAAAAAACATCCAATAGCAATTGTGCAAGAAAGTTTCAAAATCGATCAATTCAAATCAAATTCAAAATTCAAAGTGACCAAAAACGCGTAGGGAACCAAAATTGAACCAAAATTCACCTGAGGACTGAGTTGCAGAGTGTTCGGCTGCTGTTCGAGGAATTTCTTCGCCTTCTGCAGATGCCCCACGCTGTTGTAGTGCATCAGAAGGCCGCTCTTGTCGCTGAAGCTCTCGTTGCAGATCTCACAACGCACCGTCTCGAGACCCTCTTCGGCGCCGTTTTTCGTCTTCGCGCGGAACATGTGCGCCAACTTGTGCTCCACGAACTTCTCTTCGCTCTTGAACGCCAACGGGCACTGCTGACAGCGGTAGCGGTAGAGATGCCGCTCGAGGAACGCGGCCGCCGTTTCCGAAGCGCTCATCTCGGAGGAGACGCTGCTGCTGCTGAAACAGTCGTCGTTAGCACCACACACACAGGCCGGAAGGGCGCCCCACGAAGCAATACGTATGCAAATGAGCACCGGTGTGGGAGAGGGCGAGCGAGAGGCTGGTTGCTAGCGAGGTGCTTGATAGCTCCAAATACGGAGAAACGGTCTGGGAAGGTGTCCTGAGGGTCGGATCGCGCGCTCGTAAACCTCGCAGCGCTGCTTGTAGCGAGCGTAACGTGCGGGAGGCGGAGGTTTACGAGCGAACGGTAGTCACGAGTGAGGGAGATCGAGGCGATCAGGGAAGACGGAAAAGCGCCTCGTTGGGCGGTTGGCTGATAGCGGCGACGGCGGCGGCGATGGAGAGGAGGAGATGGTAGGAATTAATTTTACGACTAAAGGAAGCGGAATCAACCGAAATTAATTGCAAATGGACAGGAAGTACTGAAAAGGGTGCAAGCGCGCGAGAGGTTCGCGGATCTGGCGGTTTTTGAGCGCCAGAACGGAGTGAGAAGCCCAGATGAAGGCAATTCTGGGCTGCAGAAATTCAGTTAAACTCGGAAAACCCCAAACATTGCCGCCAGCACGTGTAATTACCGTGTAAAGCACGTGTAAAATTGGACTCAATCCGGGCGCATTTTGGGCATTATCACGTCGAGCGACAGCCGTTAGGAACGCACGAATGGCTGAGCGAAAGGTTTCTATGACGATCGCGCTTCGATCCAATTCGCCGCGATTGTTTTAGGCGCCACACGCGCGCTCAATTGCCGCTTCCTGTGGCCAGGTACCACCCGGACGACCGTCGCCGGTTCACCGCCTCAAAGAACAAAGCGCGCGTGGCCTCCCGAAACAAAGCGCGAATTCATCGCAAACAAACAACGCGCAGCTTTGTGAAATGCGCTTCGCGTTTCCATTTTCGGGCGATTCTGAGTCAGCGTGGGAAAGCGTCGCGAGAGGCTGCTCGGGGAGATTACGGTACCTTTTGTCCGAACAACTGGCGAGCATGAGTCGTTCGATCGCCTCTTCGGCAATTTTGTGCTCCTAAATGAGGTTCACTTGATCACTACCGTAACCCACACGCGCTCCTACCTCAGCAAGATGGTCGCGGAGCTTCTCGCACTTGACCGGACACAACGGACATTGCTCCTCAGGCCTCCGCTCGTCGTGGGTGGTCTTCTCGTCGGGATCGACCTCCTCCACGGAGTGCTTCGTCTTCTCGTGCGCTTCCAACGCGTCGCGCGACTCTGAAAGACGAATTAATGAGAAGCACATCGACGCCAGGACGTCTCCCGCGCCGTGACGGTGATTTCGCGGCCCTTTGGAGCGCAATTAGGGTGGGCGGCGGTGCGATGAAAGAAGACGCGCGCCGCAAGGTGGTCGCGGGGATTCAGGTGCGAGAGAGCGACGCATAAATAAACGACAGCCATTTCGCGCGGAATCATCGCCGCTGCGTCGTTGTAGGCGAGATGCAACGACGATTATTAATAAATTGCACTGTTGGTGCGCGGCGATACGGTAATCGAGCGAGAGTGCCGGGGGACACGTCAGCGCGCGGCGAAAGGGCGTCGGAAGAGCAAAACAAGGGAGCGCGGTGTGTAAAGAAGAGCGAAATTAACGAATGAAATGGTTTGTCTGGCTGAATTGAGAGAAATGCGATCAGAGGCGCGATAAGCGGCGACGAACGGGGAATGTGCACTTGGAGCTACAGTCCCCGCTCACTCCGACAATCGACGACGCGGTTTGCAATGCGAGAGGCGTTTCGGGGAGACGGAAGACGCGAATTCGAACGGATCGTGGCGAGGCTCTGGCACCGTGCTTGGATCACAGGGGAACCGAAAATTCAAGATGATTCAGCTTAATGAATGATCGGAAAGCGCTGCTTAGGTGCACAAGAATCGCTGTTTGATGTTTGTTGCTGAAAACAGAACGATTGAAGCCGATTTGGAGGAGAAAACAAATCAAAACAAGATTTGCGAAACGATCCTTCTGCGTTCTCGATCGCCCAGTTTTGGCCAAATTGCAAGAATTTCCCGGAAATTCCATTTTTGACCGAACAAATCTGGTAGAAAATGACAAATTTCAAATCGTTAATCGCACAAAAGAAGCCGCCGGAGTCGAACTGCAGCTTTCAATTCATGAAAAAAGGCGTAAAAATCGCTGAAATTCGCGGTCTTTCGGAGGACTATAGTGAGGTTTCGATTCCGCCTCAAAGTTTGCCTTTCAGAGCTGCTGCACACGTCACAATGCGATCGATTTATTGTCAACAAAGTGAGCGAATTCCCCTAATTGATCGGTTCCTCCTCGGAGAAAACAGCGCGAATCCGGCGAGGACGAGAGACGCGTCAACAAGCGTGTTTTCCCTCAAATCGGCGCGATCTGCGCGCGCGCGTTGGGGACAGTCCTCTCTTCTCCGCTCTCGACCGCCGTTTCGGGCGCTTTCACGCCGATTCATTTCGCTCCCACCACCGCTCTCTCAAGTTTAATGTTTTGATTGTTAACGGAGGGGTGACGCCGACGGCGGCTATGCATAAACGAGCGCAAAACAGCCCTCCTCCGCGTCGGCCGCTCCATGCGCCCCTACAGAACCGCCGAAATCCCCGGCGGTAAACAGCGAAGACGAGGAGCATCGCCTACCTGAGTGGAATTCGCACTTTGCGCAACAGAACGCCGCTTCCTGCATCTCGATCAGCACTCGGTGCGCGTCATCGGCGTCGGACACTGAAATCGGAGGAGGATTACTCGTTCGGGGTGATCGGCGGTGACTCAATTCGGTGATTAGTCGTTCAGCGCGCAACTTTCGCGCACAGAACGCGTCGCGAACGGAGCGAGAAGCCCAAAGGCTAACGGCGGGCGATGCACGTGAGTCAGCGTCGCCTGCAGAGCGCGAGATCGGCGTCGCCGTGACGGCGAGACGATCGCCGCGGAGATAACCAATTAACTCGCAGCGCCTCGCGCACTTTTGTATCGGAAGCGCGGACACAGCTGCCGCCACAGAAGAAGCGGCGGCGGCGCTTGATTCCGCGCGCCAAATGGTCCAAATGAATCGCCCCGCATTGCGGAGAGCGAAAATGAGAGATGAGAAAGGGTGGCGCCGATTGATACTTCAATTAGCGGCATTAGAAGACGCGGCCGGGCGACGAATTGCGAAATCTGCGCGATTGGTAAACAGCGCACCGCAATGAAAGGATGATAAATACGGTAATTGATCGGAGGAAGGAAGGAGGGCATGATGAGGTGGCAAGGGTGGCCGAGTGAGGTGACGGAGCAGTGAACGTCATTGACAATGAGAAGTGCGTGATTGCGACGAAGCGACAACGCTGAGCAGTTACAGTAATCCCAGTTAAAGACAGAGAGTTTGAAATCCACTAGAAAATCTGCAGAATTGGAAAGAAAAGATTCTTTGACCCCGGAACGGAACGCAGGCGCTCATTGAACGTCCGAAATTCAAGGATTTTGTGAATCGCCGAAAATCACAGCCGATCACAAAATTAATCGATGCCGACTTGCAATTTGTACCAAAAATCGCCAAAAATCAAATTTGGTTTTTAATTTAAATTTCCACAAAAACGCGTACACCTAAAACTCTTTTGATCTTTGTCAATCGTCAGTCAAGACGAATACAAGACGTCACTGCAAAAATCGTTTTGAAATTGTTCTCAAATTTATCTTAAGCGAAAATCGCGCTTTTTATTCGTATTTTCAATGTTCAAAAAATCCACAAAATTCGCGTTAAAATTCAGTTCAGCTCATCAGTTCATTCTCCCAAAAATCAATTTTCCTTCAAAATTCTCAATTCTCGCGCTCTCTTATCGCAGGTGCAATTATGCGGACTCGAAAATCGTCTTCGGAGACGCCGAAGAAGACATCTACCGAAATCCGACTCTCAACGACGCAACCGCGGCTATTCCAGTTTGAGTCCCTCGTTCGCTCCTGCGTTAGTCAATAAAAGACAAAAGCGAATGAATTTCCGAAGCAAACAAAGCGACATATCTTTGTGTGACGACTTCATTTCATTAAATCTCAGTGTCTTCCGGCCCTTCGATTAGCCGCGTGCTTCTTCTGCCGCTTCGTGGCGGGACTCCTCCCTCCGCGGCGGGACCCCGGACGTCGAATTGTGCGTCAATTCTAATTAACCCAAATAAACCAATAAAACGGCAGCGAAGTGATCGGCGCTCATTAGCCCCGGCGATCCACATGTAGCGATCGATGGGGCGCGATCCGCCGCGTGCTCAGGGCCTAACGAACACCGGCTGGCGCGGCAGCGGCGCTGGCGTCCGTCGGACAACAAATCGGCCCTCGCGCGCGTCAAGATATGGATATGCGGACGAGGAGGAGGAGGGGAGATGGTGTGTGATAGGGCGGCTGGTTGTAATTAGCCCCCGAAGGGAATGAATGGTCGTTACCAGAGCGTGCGGAAGACGGCGCCGCCGCCGACGACGGAGGCGGCGGCGGCGGAGACTATCAGATTTTAACCTAATTTACATATTAAGAGCAAGTTTGCAGTGGGAAGAGGATCGAAGACGCGCGTCTAATTAATCACGGGAGAGCTGCTGCTTTGAGGGCAGAGAGGGACTCGCTGGGGAATACGATTAATGGGAAAATGTCTTTATTTAGAGAACGACGAGTCCAGAAGATCTGAGAGCTTTCTGAATCGTCGCTAAATGACAGAGCGAGTGGAGCTGAGGGCGAGTGGAATGAGCAGCGAGGGGTGAAGTTGTGATTGCGAGTCGGAGATAACGAAGGAACGAAGAGGACGAAGAGGAGCGACTGTAGCGGCTCCGCTCGAAACGGAAGCTGCGAGGAGATGGAAGGTGGTTCCTCCTCTCAATTTTGAGGGGAAAGGAGCTTCAGATGTAGTCAGCGCCTCTAATTCAACCTAAAATTTGCGATCTGCACTCAGTTGATCGAACAACTCAGATTCTGCACAAATATAAGCGAATTCTCCCGAGTTCCAGGTCGTCTCGCATCGACGATCTCTGCGCATCGAACACGAGCGAACAAATATTCCAGGAACGATTCAAAAGGCGACAAAATTACCCCCGGAGCTGACAGGACATGACGGTCGGGAATGCCAGCCGGGCTCCACGCGCTCCCTTCCTCTCCCGATCCCGCCTCCCTCGCTTCCAGCGCCGTTCTCGGGCTAATGCGAAGGAGGAGGCCGGCGGAGAGCAGCGAGATGAGACAGCGCGATTAGCGGTCGAAAGTTTTGGGAATCGCGAAAGTGGAGAATGAAAGGTGCGCCGCCGCAGATGTAATATGCGAAGACGCGAATGACGAATGAATTGACGACGCCGGGATACGGTAATTTGAGAGAAGAACGACGCGATCGGGAGGGGAGATAGAAGAAATTCCATTAAAATGACTGCGAGAAGCGGATGCATTAGAAGGAGACAAAACATGGCGCGACGCAGCGAAAATTAGAAAAAATTGCTTCTAATAAAAATTTGATTTAGGAATGCTGATGGAGCGCTGGAGCAGAGCGCAGCGCAAGTCGTGGTGTGTGAGTTGTGAGAGCACGACCCCTAAATACCCACATTTTTACAATTTTGGGATTTAGGGTCGGCTAATGGACAAAACAAAAACTGTTGAGTCGAGGCACGACGTGTTTGTTCCAGATTAATTCAAGTCGAATACCGATCTTGGAACATTGCAAAATGAGTTTAAAAAATCTTTGTTCGTTGATTTTTTTTTTTCGATTTTAATCCAAAAATTGCGAATTGAGATTATCAAATGCATTCTAGGTTCATTGAAAGCGAATTTGAAGATTTGCATCAGCCGAGCAAAGCAAAAATGAAATAAACGCAAAAATTCTGCCCGTTTGATTTACATGTTCAATTTCAATTTGCTCAATCAAGTTGTAACTGCACAGCTGAACACTAAATTCAAGGTTTTAAACAAAGACAACAAAATGCCAAAAATTCGTTTTTGAGAAAAACGTTAATTGTGAAAGCAGAACGACTACAGTAACCTGCCCAACCAGTAAGGTTGATTCCAGTGAGGGAAAAAGGGAAAAAAAAATAGTTGCACACATTTATTCACAATTTTGTTGTTTAAAACTGAAATCTGATTTTGAAAATACAACAACGAATTGAGCGTTTTCTCGCAATAGATTACTCAGCAGGTCCAAGTACCGCAGTTGGCAAGTGCTCTCTCAAGTCCTCGTCACAGAGGGTTCAAGACGCTGCAGCAGCTAGCTCCACCAGTTACAGTACCCTCTGCCCTTATCGACAACCGCGAATCTGCCCTCGCGCATGGCCTTTGAGCGCCCAAGCGTTGTTTTCGCCTCCCCGGTCAACTCATTCGCGTCAAGATTCATTGGGAGACGCCACAATACCAGCGGCGGTTCCTCCAATCCGGCAATCGGAGCAACTAGAGCACATTGCGTCAATATCCCGGGTCTCGGGGTCCAAATTAGAGTTTCTCTCTCTCCGCGCTTTCTTTCTTCTTCGGTGCAAATAAGCCGCGATTCATCATATTGGTCTTTTGAGAATTAGCGGCCTCGCGCTCGTTTCGGCGGCGGCGTCGTCGACGAATTGACGTCGGGCGCGCGCGCGTCTTATTTGAACAATTTCAAAATTAACCGATTGCGCGCAAAAACAACGCCGGAGAGGGAGCGCGAGGAGTGCGCTGGGCGCCGTGGAGGATCGTTCCCGCGGGAGATCTCCGGCCACAAATGCTTATTATATTTTACGGCTTCGTTTGCGAAGGCGATCGCGCCGATTTAGGGAGCGAAAGGCGCCCGGACAAGTGGTTAAAGAGTGGCGCCTAACGGGAAGTCAATTCGAGGCGGATTTCGGAAAGTGGCAGGCGCGCGCGCTAAGACAAAGCGCGCAGCGCAGAGGCGCAAAAATTGTGAGAAAAGGGCCTGAAATCGAGAAGAAAATGCCAAAACTTGCGATGAAAGCGGCTCCGCCGACAGCAAAAGCGCACGAATTGGGCGCGCGGGGACTGTGGCGGTATTACATTGCCCACAACGCAGAAAGAAGCGGCTTGGAGTGGTGAGTAACCACAAAAATGAACTTCTGAAAGGGATTTGAAGTTTTCTTCTTGGAGCAAAACCCTAATTCAACAGCAGTTTTGTGATGATTGAATTTGATTGAAATCATCGACTAGCAGATCTTTGCTTGCAAAAATACATTTTCACGCCAAAAGGCCGAAGGTTTAGTCTATGAGAACGATAGCTTTGGGCCAGTTTTGCTTCTGAGTCAACCAGCATCCCACAACCCACATCCGTGAGCGGATTCTTCTCAGAAACCTCTCCTCACAATGTCAAACCAAAAACCTGAAAATGATCCAAATCACTCCGAGATCGCTTGCTCGCCACGAGAGCGTCGTGAATCGAGTTGGCGAAAGACAGAGCGAGCGAGGTTCGACTCCTCATATATTCATCTCCATTTGGCGCGTCAAAAACTGGTTCGAAGAGCGTTAAATTTATTATGAAGTGGGTGAACTGACGCCGCGCGAAATAAAGAGATTAGGTTGTGATGAGGGAGGGAGAACTCGTTTGTCGCGATAATGGAACAACTCACCGATATTAATAAACGCCGCGCGGGGCCGCCGCGGGGGGCGCCGATTCGATTGTTTACTAATGAAAATTGGGTTACTGTACCCGACACACTCACCTTCTGGCGGCTGTTGGCGTTCGTCTTCGTGTGTAAGCATGTGCTCTGAAACGAGTTGTTAGTCGGTGACGCTGATTACAGTAACCCTGATTGGCGGGCGATTAGATCGGCGACGAACGAGTCGTCGCGATTAATTCGATTAATCGACTCACCGATCGCTTCAGGCTTGCGCGCTGTGGAGAACGGACACACACGGCATTCGAATACGGTAGAAGGGGGCGAGTGGCGGTTGCTCGGGGGCGAGGAGTCGTGCAGCAGAACGGCGGAGTCCTCGGAGAAGAGCGAAGGGACGAAGGAGGAGGACGTGGAGGTCGCGGTGGAACAGGCGACGCCGAGGTACGCGAGGCGACTTTGGTGCGAACGTGAGTCGCAGTGATCGCGGAGGGCAGACGAACTGAAACGAAGGCGATTAGGCGACGAGTTGCAGTCGGTTCCGAGTGATTTTGCCGCCGCGTGGATTTCGGTTGAAACGAGGGAAACGAAAAGTCAATCGAGAGATTCGAGTAAATTCGAAAATTGAGGGAAATATTGGAATGATCAGTGAATGAAATCGAGTTCAGCTTCATTCATTCGAAAAACGGAAAAAAATTGAAAAAATCGAAATTTTGTTTCATAAAATCCAGAAAATGAAAGAATGAAAATAACATTAGATTTGAACGCTGAAATGCATTTTGCGAACGTCGTATTTGAAATCAAATTGCGTTTTATTGGTTACGTTTTACAAAAGCAGAGATTTTGCAGAATTGGGCATGAAAGTGACGCTACAAGCTGCCTGTAAACTCCGGAATGCACGCAGATAAATTTTAACCATTATCACTATCAAAATTTCAATTTAACAGATTTAATCTTAAATTTATTAAGAGTGCACATCCCGCAAGTTGCAAAAATTTCAATTTCGGTTTACAATTTCCAAATGATCAAATCTCAAAAAATCTGAAATTCACAAGTTCACCCAAAACATCACTTACCAAGACAGAATCTCCTGGCAGGGTCGACACCTCACTTGCACGACGCTCTTCACGGCGGACAGTCGGCAGACGGCCGTGGCGGGACCCAATCCTGCGGAATTCCCACCTTCTCGCATGTGGTTCATCTAAAAGCGGCGCGTTCGTTAGAGGCGAAAACAAAGAAGGCGGAGTTTGCGAGGAGCGAGTCGCGCGGAAGAGAACGCTAATTGGTCGAATGATCGTGCGGGTGCAGGCGCTAACGGCTACCGTGCAATTAAGCGCGGAGCGAATGCGGACGCACTTGAAGTTAATTTCTCGGTGTAAAGCGAGAAAACGAAAGTCGCGCGCTGAAATTCAATCTCCGGAGATGAGGAAGGTGCGAGCGAGCGAGCGAGTGAGGTGAGTGAGTGGGAAGACGCGCGACTGTCGAGAGAGAATTCTCCCACACTTCTCGATAAACGTTTTTGCGTTGAAGGAGCGCACACAAATTAATTATTATTTACTTTGCGACGACGACGTGTATTCGGTTACACGCGGCCCGATCCGAGCCGCAGCCGCGGTTCCTCATTAGCCCGAAAATTGTATCTTTCAAGGTGCGAGCGTCTTTAAGAGCGCACGAAAAGGAACTTTGCTGCATGCGGAGCCTTTGAGTCGACCGTTGAGGTCCAATTCAAACAAAAATTGTAAAAATGCGCCAAGAAATACAACAGATGCCTGGTCTGTTCTGAGAGATGCCTGGTTTTTGAATATAGGAGAGCCCAATTGTAGCTAAAACTCGCTTAAAATGTGGTGAAAAACAGAATTCAAGCCCATTTCAAGAATGATCCATTCACCTTCAGATTGCAACTAAAGTTAAATATTAAACAAAAAGAAATTCAAATCGACTGAATTCTGACCGTTTCTGCTACAGTTCTGCACCCCAAAGACAGTTTTTTTGGCGGTTTTCTAATTCTAAAATTTGCGCTTCCGCCACGGCTGAATCTCAATTCACAACGCTTTTTAAAACGAAAATTCAAATTTTGCGCAGAGAACCGGCCTAACCCGACCGACGTTGCCTCGTAATTAGCCATTAGCACCTCAGTGTAAACATGCGGAAGATATCGTCGCGGCGATCGTCTTCGGCGCCGCCACCGCCTCGTCACAAGGTCAATATCGTCGTTCGCGCGATCGTCGAGTGAAACAATAAACAAAAATGGGAATATGCAAATTTTGAAGATTTATGTCTTAATGGGTTCTCTGTGCTCCCATAATGACGACGCGCGTTCGCCAACGAAGACAATAAATGGTCGCGCGAACGCACTGTATATTAACATAATCTACCGGAAGCCGCCCATAGAGGACGTCGTCGCAGGAAGCGTGCGGCTGGGTGGTCACCACCCTCGCGCGCGCGCGCTGTTTGTGGCGTGCAAACAGCGTCCGCGGGGAATTGAATAGGTAATTAGGCGGTGACGACGAGAGGAAACGCGGAGAAGCGGGCGCGAGGTGTGAAGAGGAGTGTTGTTGCGAGGGTTTGGATGTACAAAAGGCGATCGAAGGAAGTAGATTCCGTGAGTGGAGGTGAGTGATCTGTTCGGGAGGTTGTCAGGAGACCGTTTGGCTTCAATCAAGCTAAGTGAGCAAATGAACCAAAAATGTGGATTTATTTGAAGAATTTACAAAATGGGAAACTGAGGTGCAAATCCAGAAATTACAGAAAATTTGAGTTTTCTCCATAAACGCAAATACCGACTTTATCGACGATTTTAGCACTAAAGTCATGTCACGAATTTTTGTCTCAATCGTCAAATTTCATGCGAGTGCATAAAGCTAACAAAAATTCACTGAAAATTCAGTTTGATCTCGATCAAGCCAAGCGGTGCAAAATTGGGTTTTTTGATAAAATGAGGTGAAATGAAAACCGTTTCAAATGCAGTTGAAATTGCAGAAAATCTTAATTTTCCGAATATTCCAAATCGTGTCGTCAAATTTCACGCGATTCTCGCTTTTTCCAAGTAAAATTTACCAAAAATTCAAAATTGCATAAAGACAGTTTCATTTCGACCACATCGCCCAGCTTTCAAAACCACGAGTGTTGCGTTGACATTTTTGCAAAAATCACTCTTTTTTGTTGGTAAATTTAAAGACTTCCACTGTGGCACTCGCATTCAGCGAATGGCGAATGACGGATGTTTTCCATAAAATAAATGAAATTGAAATTTTCTAAATAAACGCACAAAACGTACTCAAGTCAATTTATAAATTATTGTCTTACAAATTATCAAATTGTGAAAAAAAGCCAATTTTTTTGTCAAATAAAATTCAGTAAAAATTCAAAATTTCATAAACACGTTTCAACCACGTTTCAGAGCTTTCAACGAAGATTATTATGAGAATTATAGTAGATGCCGTGACCTATTTTCAAAAATCAAGATATTTCGTTTAAATTCTTCCTCTGTGACATGCAGCATTGATGGTAACGCAATACCGTTTCCAGAAACAGAGAATTCGAATAGAACGAGGGGGATGGAGAGGTCAGCGGCTAACCGTCGCTCCCCAGAACGCCCTTCTGGCGCTCAAAGTGAGTCTCCGTGGCCGTCGTCGCGCTGTCTCCTCCAATCAACGTCGCAATCAGTGCACGCGATTCCCACGCGCGCGATACCGTGTAATTAGACGTTTTCCCACAAACGCCACTTTCGCGAATTTCAACTTTCGAAGCGCGCGCACACACCTCCCTCCTCCCTTTAATTAGACGCGAAATCGCAGCGCGCGCGCTCTGCCAAGTGTGTGCTTTAGGCGTGCAAACAGATCGCACAAAAGGGGCGAAAGCGCTCTCGAGGAACGCGGCGTGAGTTCTCGACGCATCGATTGATTACGCGAGGCGCGACACGAGGTGCCAGCGCTAACGGTAATTAAGGCCGCGCTAACGAGAGGAGACAATTACCAGCGGTGCGTTTATGTCCTCCGCCGACCGCTTATCACCCGAATGTATTTTTGGTTTGGCGCGATCAGTTGATCGAAACGCGAAAAAACCGAATTAATGACCCTAAAGGGGGCGGTTGGACACGCTTTTTGCGATCGCTGCAGGAAGCGGCGATCAGCGAGCGGCGAAAGTCTAATTCTCGCAAGTGCGAAGACACGTGGAACGATGGCGGCGCTAATCACGAATTAATAATCTGTTATCAATTAAAATTCCCCTAAAATGTAAACATTTGTCCCTTGTTTCATCGCCGGCGCTAATCCTCCTCCGCCGCCGCGCCGTGACTCAGTGCCTTTGTGATCTCGGTGCCTCTCTGGCGACCGACCAAACCTCGCATAAACACTTTTTGCCAGATTTCGCTCTAATTACCCTCTCCTCTCCGCGCTCCGCGCTCTATTCCGGGGCCATTAACTTCTCATGCGTCATCCGCACTCGTCATAATCATTAAATGTGTGCACAGTCACAAAGGAACTCATTTTCTGCGCTAAAAGCGAGAATTGTGCGCGAACTGCGCGTTTCGGGCGTTGCGTGGCCGAGCAAACAGTGGCGAAGGAGTACGGTAGGCGCGAGTGAGTGAACTTACGATGTGGACGCGCTGGACGTGTTTGTCGGTGCGCGTGTGCAGCTGGAAGTTCGCCTTGAGGTTGGTGCTGTAGGGACAGAGATGGCACTGGTAGATGCCGTGGACTACGGTAATGTCGCCGATGCAGGGCCGACTGCGATCGATCTCGAGGTGATCGATCATGTCGGCGAGCGAGTCGGTGGAGAACGAGCCGCAGATGAGGCACTGGAGCGGCCGATCGGCGTCCTGGGCGGTTGTGGGAAGCGGAGAGGGAGATACTGTAAGAGGATTACGGTAGAGCGGCGAGTGGAGGAAACGGTTGGTACCCATGGCTCGTGGCATCTCCTGCATCGCGTGGAGGTGTTTGTCGCTCTGCATGTGGATGCTGAGGTTCCCTTTGGTGGTCGTGCTGTACTTGCAGAGTTCGCACGGTACGGTTTGTAGCCGCACGAGTAGGGTCTCGCACGCGCGAGTTTCGGGTGCGCGCGGTTCTGCAGGGCATACGCGCAGGGTCACCTGCAAGCAGGCGTCAGTGCGGCGCTCTCTGCGCAGCGCACTCACCTCGCTGTCCGAGTGCTTCTCTTCATGTGGATCTCGAGCGTCTCCTGGTATTTGTAGTGCCAGTTGCACTTGGGGCATTTCGCGTCTTCGTGCTGTTCCGCGCCGTGATCGTCTGCTGTGACGAACTCGCCGTCGGCTGCTGCTGCAGGGAGTACTCGACGCGATGTCTGAGGCGGATTCTGAGCGAATTAGTAAACCTCGGTCTGTCCGCCAACGACTCACCGTTGCCGTTGATCAGACCGTAGGAGTCGAGATTGATTTGCATCTGCTGGAGGAAGCGCGTCGCCTCCTGGTTGAAGAGAAAGTTCCTACCGTAGGCCGCCAGCGAGTCGTCCGACACGGCGGAGTTGGCGGTGTACGGCTGCGCGAGGCGCACGCTGAGATCCGACATGATCAGCGTGCTCTGATCGGAGGGGATCTCGACGACGCTGACCGCGTGCGTGTGTTCGAGGTGATTCTTCAGGGCGTTTCCGTCCGAGAAGCGCGTGTGGCAACCCACACAGAAGTAATGCGGATCGGGGTCGTCGCCAACGAAGCTAGCGGTGCTTGAGGAGGGCAGAACGAGCCACTCGCGTGTCCATTGATCTGCTTTCACGAGCGCCAATCGGTCGATGAGCGTCTCCGCGGTCTGTGGCGGAGTCTTCTTCGGAGTCGACCGCGCACTCCGAAACGTAAAGGATCGATCCGCTCTGTCGGTAG
>MQUG01000299.1:0-25814 GCA_007213375.1 Steinernema feltiae | reverse complement strand
ATCAGAGACCTCTACATGCGAATCAACTTCAACGTCCTCCAAAAGGCCAACTTTCTGGTGATTCTGCTCTGCGAAGAGACGCCGGCGATGTGTGTGGGCGACGTTCAAAGCGGCGTGAGAAACACCGGAGTGTTTATCGTAGGTATACGGTAGAAATTCGAGTTAAAAAGAGTTCAGCTGACTTTGAACGACGAATTCTCCGCGTTGGCGCACATGGAACTGTCGAAACACGTGGAAGGCTTGGATCCGGTATACGAAATGCGTTCTCCGGGTTACTGTAGCTCTTAATTCAGGCTCTCCACTCTACTTCTCTGGCTCTCTTCGACAGCTGCTACGCGTTCTGCATGGGAACGGCAAGGATCTCGGTTACATATCCCAACGGCGTCAGTTTCATCAACGATATCAAAGGGAAATCGTTCAATTGTGGGTTACTGTAGCCTTGAAATGAGGTGAAACAGTGTTGGTTTAGCGCTAAAGAGGCAGCTGACGTTTGATTCAACTCCTGCGATTCTGCGCGCGTACGCGCTCTACAAGATTGACCGATATTACAACAATTTCACGATGATTGCGGATTTCCAGCCGAGACCAATTGGAAGTTGTCCACCGGCGCTGGTTTCGAGATGTTTTGAGTTGGTGAGTTGGAGCGAGGTTTTATGCGGAACAACCCAAAATGTTGCTCAGACAATAGCGTATCAGAGAGAATTTGACACACAGACACTGACACGGCTGGGCTAGACACGCATATCTAACATCTTAAGAGACAGTGCTGCATTCTAGACTTGTCTGCAATGCCCAAAAAATAGGCAGTAGCGTATCAGGCAGTTTGCAACACACACACATTGAGGACAGTGAGGCTTGAACTATAGGCTCAGTCTAGACATTGTGTCGTGACGGCTAGTCTAGACACGCATATGCCGAGCATCTTCAGAGAAATTGCTGCATTATAGACTTGTTTACAATGTCTACATTGTGCCTAGTATTGGGTTCAAGCTGTGTCTCAGTTAAGGTAGTTAGTTTTATTTGCTGTAGGCTCCTAGTAGCTCTCATTAAGAGTTTGTTTCTAGAGCGTCATGTCAGTCCTTTGACAATTTCGATTAATAATCACGTTATTTAAGGAGATGACCATAAAAACACCCGATTTCTGGTCCGACACCGACATCGCAATCAGCGAGTGCAGTTTCAACGGCAAAGGCTGCGGCAACGCGCTCGTCATTCCGCTCGTCTGCGTCACGGTCGGCGTTTCGGTCTTCTCCGTGGTCGCCATTCTCCTCTACTGCTACCGGAGACGAGCGCGCCTCGACGTCTACCGGCTCCACTGGAAGCTGCCACGCAAAGTCGTTCAAGATCATCGATAATCCAACCGTAGGAAGCTCGCATTTAGCTCCGCGCAGCCTACCGTAACCTCTTCAGAGCGGACTGAAGTCGAACAGCAAAGCGAAATACACTAAACGGCGGAATATCAACTCGTACATTCTGCTCGGGAGCACCAAAGCCGAGTACATCGAGTTGGTGCAGCGGCTGAAGGTCGAATTCACGAAGGAGGAGCTCAAGTTGCTGCAGGAGCTGAAGAAGGCGTCGCACGACAATCTCTCCAAGTTCCTCGGCATCCACTACAACGAGAACAACAAATTCCTCTTTCTCAATTCGTTCGTCGAACGCGCGACTTTGGACGACATTCTGAAGAACATCGAGCAGGCGGGACATCGCAACAACCACGATTATGACGGATTTGTGGGTTTGAAGGCTGGATTACGGTGATCCTAAGCATTTTAGGACCCCACAGACCCGTTCATCGAGCGCGACAATCTCCACGAAGAGGAGCTCTCCGTGGACATGATGTTCAAAAGCGGCTTCGTTCACGACATCATCAAGGGATTGACCTATTTGCATCGTTCAATCGGTCCACACGGCTGGCTCTCCACCCACACGTGCCTGATTGACGCGAATTGGGTGCTGAAATTGACGAATTTCGGCGTTGGGACGCTGTTGCACAAGTACACCGAGAACAACACGCTGGTGACCGAGAAGAACATTCCGTTCGCACGTGAGAAACATTGCAGACGAAGAGTGAGGAAGAGTGATTATGATCTGTTTAGACTACGTGGCGATCGCTCCGGAGCACATGAAAGGAGTTCACATTGGGAATTCGTTCCCGTCGGCTTCGAAGGAAGGCGACGTGTACAGCCTGGCGATCATCGCGTGTCAGGTGCTGTTCAGCGCCGATCCGTACACGGATTCGTTCCTACTCACGCATGGTAAGCAGCCTGGCTGGAGCTACCGTACTCACAATCCCCTGTTTCAGACATTCTGGTCCAAATAGGCCAAGGTCTCCTTCGTCCCAGTGTGCCAACAACGACGAGCGGCTTCGAGAAAAGCGTAACACCCCCTCCTATCCTACCGTAATCGTCCCTTCCGCCTTCAGATGAAAGACTTCATCGAGCCTTGCTACCACAGCAACCCGAAAGCGCGAAGTTCGCTGCGTCAAGTCTCCGACAGCTTCAACAAAGTCTTCCAGAAATCGTACGTTCTTTCTTGAACTGCAGGCCTAAGTTACCGTAACCTTTGCCTAGAAGAGGTAACCTTGTCGACCAGATGCTGCAGCGGAACGCGCAGTACGCGAGTCAACTGGAGACAACGGTGAATCTGAGGACCCAGGAGCTCCAGGGCGCTCAGCTGACGACCTACAAGCTGCTCTGTGAGCTGTTGCCACGGTATGTTATCCTAGACTACGGTAGCCTACAGTACTCCTTGTAGAACCGTTGCTGACAAACTCCGAATGGGAATCAAAGTAGAACCGCGGTCGTACGACTCGGCTACCGTACTCTTCTGCCAAATCTGTCAATTTCAGAACTTTCTAGTCTCTTCTTCGGCTGATCAGGTACGCATTCGTGCTAGGACCCACTACAGTAACCTGAATGTTCAGATTATCAAGTTCTTGAACAACGTGTTCACCTTGTTCGACGAGGTCATCAGAGAGGAAGACGCGTACAAGGTGGAGACCACCGGGGAGACCTACATGGTCGCCTCGGGGGTCCCCACGGAGAACGAGAATCGTCACGTTTTCATCATCGCCGATATAGCGCTCAAAATCAGAGATGTAAGCCGAGCTCTCTGCTCCCACACAGCTACAGTACCCCTCTAGGCCACACACAAATACTCCGACTACAAGCCGTTCGATTGGAATTTGGAGGTGCGAATGGGATTCCACTGCGGACCGATCGCCACCGGCGTGATCGGCCTCAAATCGCCTCGATATTGTCTGTTCGGTGATACGGTAGGCTAAAAACCGCCAAAATAAAGCTAAAAGAAGTGATTCTAGGTCAATTTCGCGTCTCGAATGCAGAGCAACTGCGCGCCGAACCAGATTCAGTTGTCGGAGGTAACCGCTAACATGCTGATGGACAGCGAAAAGTACACGTTGACGCGGAGAGGCGTCGTGAAGGTGAAAGGAAAGGGAAATGTGAACACGTTCTGGTTGAACGAGCATACGGTAGAGACGAAGAAGATGCAGTGAGCGATGGTATTTGAATGACACTGTGATAACTGGAACTGTGATCCGCAATTATGTGATCGTTAAAGACTCATTTGATCTTTATTGACTTCCCTCCGGCTCGCCCCTCTCCCCCACAACCTCCACCACCAAATCTTCAAATTCTTGCAGACCGCAAATCGCCGCGCATCTCCTGACAATCCGCATATCCGGGAAAGGATCGATCCGGATCGCGTTTTTGTACATCTCCCTCTCTTCGTCGTTGTACTCAAATTCCCTTTCTTCCTGCATTCGGCACACAAGACGACAAAATTGCTCTCGACGACAGTCGCTGATCTCCAACACAGCAGCCGACCAGGTGATGAAGAGGTTGTCCTTCTGGTTGTCCGCGCTGCCGTTCTGGTAGATGTTGAATGCGGCTTCGTGCCACAGTAACTCGCGTGTTTCCCGGAAGGATAGCCTGGAGACAAGCAAGGGCATTGCTTCTCCAGCCGTGAGAATACTGTAGAACTGAACGATGAGTAAACGGTCGGCTCTTAAGGCTGCTTTGTCCTCGTCCGAGAGCTTCTGCCAGATGGCTGCGAGCTCTTCTCTCCATCCAAAAGCGCAATTGTAGCGGAATCCCTGCTTCAGGTCGCTGTTCTCGATGTTCGCGAGAGTTCTATCGATCACTATGGCACCATCTTTGTCAAAGCTGAAGCGGCTATCGACAACATCTCCTAGTCGCTGTTGATAGACACTCCTGAAGGCATCACGGTTGAACTTGGCTCGGAAAAGGATGTTGGTGACGGTCTTGGGAGTCGGGAGAGCGGCGATCTCTCCGATTTCCTTGTGGGTCATCTTGGAGGCGCAGGCGTCAAACAACGATTGCATACTTCATACAGGTCCTACTGGTCACGTTGAGTCCCCCTGATCAGAGAGACTTATATGCTGAAACGCCGAACGCTTCCCCTCGCATCGCTTTTCATTATCGCATTGCGGTGGTTGCAAAACCGCCGAGGATACCCATTAGCACTCGAACGCATGATTAGAACTGTAGTGCACTACTATTTGATGCTCTATTTGCATCAATAAATGATTCCGCGTTCTCCCAAAAACATTTTTTAAGAAAACGAAAGAGCCACCGTGGCTGAGCGGTAGTCCTTCAGGATATCACTCATGCATTGCTCTATTCGCATTGCTTCTGCGGTCAAAAGCATTGCATTCAGTTCATTTAAGGCTCCGTTCTGCAGCCCAAGATACTAACCTAACAACCGGTGATCATGCAGCCCCTTCAAGAGCATCGCCTGCGATGGAACGAACAACTACAATCTCCATTTGATTCCCAGCAGACTTGCCGCCGTCTACCATAACGCCGAAAAGAACATTGAAGAATTCAAGACCACCTACGAAGAGAAGCTCGGAGCGATTTCGCGACGTCATCTCCGCTTTTACCTCAACGGAGACATCGATTTCGACGGAACAATGGAGGATCTGATCAAATTCGACAAATCTCAGGCCTTCAAGTACTGCAGCGCCCTCAACAAGATCGAAAAACTCCCGGCAATCTGGGGGGCGCTGACAGGTTCTGAAAAGAACCAACTGTGGACGCTGGATTCGTGTGTTGTCGGCTACAGAGCGTCGGAAATCGTTTGGAAAGCAGACTTTAACCCTGAATCCAGTGATAGACGCTCGTTCTTGTGCGAATGCTTGCGCTACGAATGGGAGGACGCGTATTTCGGTCTCTACAACACGCTGGACGAGACTGACCAGAAGTTCATCCTCCTCAATTCCTGGGTGAGTGCAGTGTTACGCTCTGAACGGTCAAGACATCGCGATTTTGTCTACGACACCCTCAGGAAGCAGCTGAAGCGAAAACTCATCTTCGACGATGAAGACAAGCAGCTTGCTAGGGATGTTCTGGCAGAACGATACTGCATCGTCTTCCCAGAATGGAAATTCAAGAATCTGCCAGAAGACTGCGAGATCGAGCTGTTCGACAACATCATGATGGAGCTAAGCGGTGCTTGAATGAATACTGAATTAATCTGAATAAAAATGCATCTCACACATTGATTTAAATAGCTACCAGGACAAACATGAACTGCCTTTCGTTTGCATTTCACCCTTTTAAAGGGACAGTGACATCGTTCCAAAAAAGTCTCAGATTTTTCTGAAATTTCGTGTACCCCACCAAATCGACCATCCCCAACCATCGACAATGGCCATGGAAACACACACCGAGAAACGATGAAAAATGGCCACAAACCTGTCTTTCCATGGCCATTCTAGACCAATTCGAGGTCGCGAGAACTCTTCTGCCATCAGAATCACTCGAAACGGCCGAAAATGGCTGTTTTCGGCAAATACAATTGCATTCAAATCGCGCCAAGACCAGTGAATTTCTAGGAAAAGTAGGTTCCCGTTAACTTTTGCTATCTCAAGACTGAGTTGTCCCATGAAAATTCTGTAAGCGCCATCTGGGTGGGGAGGGACGATATAGTATGGAATTTGCGTTGTTGTTCTCTTTTAGGGTGTTTATCATATTGGGTACTTCAGTTGACAACGAATAAATGAAGCAGAGAGATGACTAGAAGACTGGAAAAAGACTAAAGACTAGGCGTATGTGTGTGGCTTCAGCATTCCATGATTTGTGAAACGCACAATCTATGAATTTACTGACCTCTCTCCGCAACAACCTCCGCCAGTAAATCCTCATATTCTCGTAGATTGCAAATCTCTGAGCACTTTCTCACAATCTCCCAGTTGGGGCGCCACCGCTGAAAGTCAAAAACTGTGCAAATCGAGACTTTCAACTCTTTCCGGTCTTCGTCATCAAAGACGAAATCTCTTTCTTCCTGCATTTTGCACAGCGCGGTGAGCATCTTCAATCGATAAGCTTCGTCGGTCACCCACACAGCTTTCAGCCAAGTCATGAACATCATTGCTGCTGCTGCTCCTGTAGACGTCGAGCAAAAGCCCAGACCACATGAATTTAACGGCTTCGAGGAAACAATAACATCGGAGCGAGGGGCTGACCTCTTCTCCAGCCATAAGAGTACGATAGAACTGGACGGAGAGTAAGCATTCCGCCTTCAGAGCCGCTTTGTCCTCGTCGGAGAGCTTCTGCCAGATGACTGCGAGCTCCTTTCTCCTTCCAAAAGCGCAATTGTAGCGGAATCCCTGCATCAGGTCGCTTCTCTCGATGTTCACCAACGTGCTGGTGATAGAGATGCCTCCATCCAGGTCAAAATTGAAGCATTTGTCGGCAACTTCTCCGAGATGTCGCTCGTATACTAGTTTGAAGTAACGACGAGTTTCCTTGGCTCCGAGGACAAAGTCGGTGACTGTCCTGGGTGTCGGTAGGGCGCGAATTTTGGCTTTATCTTCGCGGGTCATCTTGGAGACGCAGGCGTCAAACAGTGATTGCATTGTGTGTTCAAGTCTCAAGGAAGCGCTGTAGCGGATGAGTTCTTGTTGTATCGATACGTTCCGGGAGAGAGGATCGCGTTTAATATGATACCCACATATACAGAATTACAGTAACAATGTGTGAGGTCACATCCAATGCGGTGGTTGCGCTTTGGCTCCTGAACCGACATGTACGGCACTGCAATGTGTTGGTCAGTCAGTCTCACTGTCGCATTGCATCACTTTCCTGACCATCTCTCGTCTGGCGCCTGTCTGCGCCTCTGCCCTTTCTGTCTGGCTCCTCTCTTAGTACGCTGTACTTAAGCTCGCACCGCGAGCCATGCAGAGTTTTTGCTCCCCCTCCTTCCGTCCGCCTACGCTAACGCTCCGGCTCCCCTTTCCCCGTTTCCCATTGTGTTTACATCTACACAATAAACCCAAAGCTCTCACACATTTTCACAGTGTTGCTCTCAGATGAGCTCTTCTCGGTATATCGGAACAGTATTAAAAATGTGTGAACTCCTACAGCGTCCTATTTCGCACTACGGCGCAGCACTATTCTATGCTGCTGCGCCTTTTGACTATTTTGTGTCAGTTTGAGGAGAAGGTTTTCGGCTAGTCTATTGCCAGACACCTTTGATGAGCGCTGTCTTCCCCTCTCGAGGAGACATGGCGCGATCAACTCGGGGCCCTCGAGTCAACCACACCGACGTGAGAACCTAACCTCGCCGTCTGACGCTGCAGATCCGCGGTTCACATTGGGAAGCGGACGCGCGACGCTTTTATTCACCACCAACGCGGTTCTATCGCGTCGCTGCAGCGGCGCGAAGACGCGCGGCGAACAGAGAAATCGCGACCAACCAACACGTTTCTGGGCTTTGCAAAGGATCCATTCGCTCAATGAAACATATTTTCGGTGCAAACATTTTCTTATAAAATAGAAAGTGAGCTGAACTGTTACATTCTGTGGAATCTCAGTTGTTATAGGAGCTGATGATTGTGAGATTTCATCAGTTTCCATTTCATCTATTTCCACATTTTGTGCTGAAAAATCATCTATTTGATGTACAGTACCCGGAACATTTGATCGTTCCTCTTCGGAAATCGATAGATCCTGATTGAGAACAGATTGAAGGATCTGCTCGTCATTGGAATTCTAAAGACTTTGACACCGTGATAAGAGATAATGAATATTGGTTTCCATTTCTTCTGTTTCAATATTTTGTGATGAAAATTCATATATTTGGTGTGAAGTACTCGACAAAATTGATCTATCTTCTTGGGAATCCGATAGATACTGAATGAGTACAGATTGAGGGATCGTTCATCAATAAAATTCTAAAGACTTTAATGATGAGTTAAATTGAAATCTAAAATACCATTTCGTCGCCGGTCATTAGCAATAAAATCCTAGCCTGACTGACATTTTGGCACGGCACCTGCCATCTCAGCTGGATACTGATCAGTTCTCACTCGCAGGCAACTTCTCTGCGCTAGCTACGCTACGATTACTAATAAGTCACAAGAACGAACCCTTGAGAAACTGTTGGTTTGTATGTTTTGAATGCAAATTGTTTCTCCCATCGCCAGCTGTACGTGGCGTTATCGGCATCATCCCTGACCGTCTTCATCCCACCGATCCAAATCCGGGACGAGCGGCACGCTGAACATTGTCTGTTCCGCTCTCTTTCCACCGCCGATTGCCGATGCACCAAAACCTTCCACAGCAGCATGATGACGATGACAACCCGGAAAATGGCAGAAACCAGAGGAGCCATCAAGACAATCGATATGCCCCAAGATCAACGTGCAGACCCGGAACTAGCACGCATCATTGATCTTATCTCTGAAGAGAACGAACACATCTACTCTGTGCCATACTATCATCAAGGAATCGGCGCCGTTGAACTTTCATTCCGAACAATGACCAGATGCTCAAGAAATTCGTGAAACCGGTCCACTCGGATTTCGCACTGCTACCGTACATTATCTGGTGCTACAACTGTTGCGTCATGAGACGGAGGACCACAGCAAACCTTCGGCAATATGAAACCTCAAACTTGGGCGTTCAGACTGTTGTGTTACCTGCTGTGCAGTACGGTGTCTTTTGTGTTAATGCCACGTGAACGTGCTGCGCAGTTGAGATTACTGTGGACCCTGCTGCGCTATTTAAGGTACACAATTTACTTCAAACTAGATATAAGAATGCACCACACTTTGTTTTACTTTGTTACGTATTCTTCTAGCGCCCTTAGAGTGCCGGTAAACGAATGCTCTCAATGTCACGAGTTCGTGCGTAAAGTCACTGCATTCTGGACATTGTTGACCTAGCATTATGGGATGAACTGCTGGGAGACCTTGAAGCTCACTGCCTACAATCATCAGGTTACAATTGTACATAATCAACCCAACTTACCACGTGAGAGTGAAAGACTTTGTGAAGTGCAGCGGCGCTTCCACTACAAGACCTGAAGTCATCAAAATTGTGGCGACACCATCGTTCCAACTGCCAATCACTCTTCCCAAAGCTCCTTTGCGGCACAGATACGCATAGAGCCGTGCCTCATCACCCTGGTTACTAACATCGTTGAGTTCTCGCAGATTTTCCTTAAAAAATTAGATTTTACGAAATACTGCATACATTCTTCTTACGTTTTCCTTGAATGTCCATATGGCAATCATCAAAGCAACGATTTCTTCTTCCTGTTGATCAGAGAATTTACAATCGAGGTCATCGTCGTCAACCATTCTCTTTTCGATGTTGTGTAGGCGCTCTGTCATCATCTTTCGTATAAATTTTTCCACATTTTTTCTTCATGAAGGTTTCGATGCCCTGTCGCCAGAATGCCGTTCAGATAGAAACTGAACGACTCGAACAAGCTTACAAGGAATTTTCTCTAAATGACAAACGATTTTATTTCAGAAGGAAGTCACCAGAGATGCCGAACTCACCGGTTAGCCGAATCCGAAACCCGACCCGAAATCTGGCTTGGCTGCTCTGACTGTCGACAGTGGGCTAGAATAGCAATCAATTGATCATTTGAGTGTTTAGGTCGGCAAACTTACAGCGAGACTAGTTTCTCGACCAAGATCATCCTCGGATTCGGTGTCGGTGTCGCTTGCCCGCAAATTAAGTTGCAATAAAGAATTGGAATATCTAGACATAACTGTTAATCCAATTATTAAGTAATTTAATTAACTCACTTTAAATTGTAGAGGACGCTCAGAATAGATCGACAATAGTACGGCAGGTATAATTACCCAAGCATCTGAAATGACTCGCCACCATAGTTTAGTGTTTAAACGCAATTTTCGTTTTATTCGGGAGTTTTGTGCCATAATTCTCGCACCAAATTCAATTGTAAACCACAGACTGTTCATAACTATAGTATCAGCATTTATGAGAGGTTCACCGGCGTCATGACATTTCCGCGTAAACTGTTATCGCGAAAAAGGGTTACCGCGCAAACGATTACCGCGCAAATTTGGTAACAGCGACATGAAGAGAACAACATGTCACAAAACATCTAAACGTTGTTCTTATTAGGTTAGCAAAGCTTATTTGTGCGAAGCCTGAACGCCCTACAAAGCCTGGCACGCCAGAAAATTAGGGAAAGCACCCTCGGCTATGCTTAAGTTCAGCTTAGTCATCTTAGTTTTAGCGCCGGTTTGTCAAATAAATTAATCGAAAGAAAAGCAGTTAAAAGTTTACCGCGCAAAAATGGCCGAGCGGCCCCAGCACTCACCTCACATGTCTTGCGTCGCGTCACGACCGTGCATAATTAATTAAACATCACATATCTTGAAATCACGACTCGACAGTGCTTCCAATGAAAAGATGAACGCGCCAATTTAGTGTGCTTATCTCGCATTTCGCTAGAGCAATCGATTGATTCGCTGATAAGAGGTCGTGATCGCAGAGGAACGTCACTGCTCTCGCGCCAATTTTGACGTCACAGCCACGCCGATCTTCAACCGTCAATCAGCTGGCTCCGCGGGTTTCAGCCCCGGCTCCTATCGCTCCTTTGGCGCCTGCTCCCCCCTTCCGGAAAGACGTTTTTGCGGTCGCCCTAGGAAGACGTCCACGACTGCCGCCGTTCTTGGCAACTGCCGACTTGGCGCCAGGACAATCTAAGTTCGTAGTACGAAGCCTAGTAAATTTTGGACTCGCTGCGCTCGCCCAAAATTCACTAGGCAAACCCTGAGGCAGCTCCTAGGACTAAGCCTGCACTTAGTACGAAGCCTGCCGAAGTACGAAGCCCAAGATTGCTCGGCGCCAAGTCGTCCGGCGCCAGGTTGTCCTGGCGCCCAGTCGGCGGCGCCAAGTTGACCTGCTTCGTGAGTTCTTGTTGTATCGACACGTTCCGAGAGAGAGGATCACGCTTAATATGATACCCACATATACAGAATTATAGTAACAATGTGTGAGGTCACATGCAATGCGGTGGTTGCGCTTTGGCTCCTGAACCGACAGGTACGGCAGATACGGACACGATATACTACACTTTAATCTCAGATGAGCTCTTATATTATGATGAACTTTTGAGTTTTATGGTTGCTCAAGGTCGTTCGAAAACTCACCGGGCCAAGGCAAAGATCTCAAGAAGTTTTGAGTTTGAAGATCAGTTTCATTGAAAATGTGTTGAGCATCGCCCAAGCTCATGATTTTTCATTTCAGGACAAACCGCGCTCGAGAATGCGGCGCTCAACAAATTTGGGTTATTCTCGCTATATAGGAACAGTATTAAAAATGAGTGAACTCCTACAGCGTCCTATTTCGCACTACGGCGCAGCAACTATGCTGCTGCGCCTTTTGACTATTTTGTGTCAGTTTGAGGAGAAGGTTTTCGGCTAGTCTATTGCCAGATACCTTTGATGAGCGCTGTCTTCCCCTCTCGAGGAGACATGGCGCGGTCAACTCGGGGCCCTTGAGTCAACCACGCCGACGTGAGAACCTAACCTCGCCGTCTGACGCTGCAGATCCGCGGTTCACATTGGGAAGCGGACGCGCGACGCTTTTATGCACCACATATCGAGGCTCTATCGCGTCGCTGCAGCGGCGCGAAGACGCGCGGCGAACAGAGAAATCGCAATTTCCGAATCTGAAATTTAAATTAAATTATATTAATTGAGGATTTAAATCAATCAAATTATTTAATTCGAAAAACGCGAAATTCACGAAATTGCGATTTCTCTGTTCGCCGCGCGTCCTCGCGCCGCTGCAGCGACGCGATAGAACCTCGTTGTGGTAAATAAAAGCGTCGCGCGTCCGCTTCCCAATGTGAACCGCGGATCTGCAGCGTCAGACGGCGAGGTTAGGTTCTCACGTCGGTGTGGTTGACTCGAGGGCCCCGAGTTGACCGCGCCATGTCTCCTCGAGAGGGGAAGACAGCGCTCATCAAAGTTATCTGCTCATCAAGCCCCCTTGCCAGGGAAACTACCCTTGAAAACCTTCTCCTCAACAGGAACAACTGACCAAATGGTCAACGGGCGCAGCGTAGTGCTGCGCTGTAGTGCGAAATAAGACGCTGTAGGAGTTCACACATTTTTGCTGATGTTAGGCGTTTCTGGTCGAGTTGGCCGCCACTCGATTCTCCGATGCTCAAGGTCATTCGAAAACTAATTGAACGAGGGCCAACGCAAAGATCCTGCAAATCACGCCTGCTCAGTTAAAGGAAGTAAGTTTGAGCTTTGAAAGACGAATGGAAATGGAAAAATGATTTCTTGTAGAGGAGCTCTTGCTTTAAATCGCAATTTGCATTGTTCTCGAGAAACGGCTTTGCTGGCTGAATTTGATGAACTGCAAAGAACTGGTTCAACTGTTCAGAACACTCAGAACGAAAAATGAAGCAGCAGCGCTGAATAGTACTTGTGAGTGGTGAAGATCTGGGTGTTATCGACTGAATCACTGTCAAATATCAAGCAACCAACTTTATTTTCAATCACATTCAGCTACAGTAGGGCTCTTGCAGCCGCTTAACTCTCTTGCAACGACCTCCAGCAACCAATCTTCAAATTCTTGCACACCGCAAATCTGCGAGCACCTCTTCACGTTCTCCAAATCAGGGAGAACGGGGCGCCGACTAAGGGTGAACTTGTAGATGTTCTTGTCTTCTCCATCGTACACGAAATCTCTTTCTTTCTGCATTGTGCAGAGGAGGTCATAGAGGTTCTTCTCTTGGCCTTCACGGTGCAAACGCAGCTGCCAACCAAGCCCAGAGAAGACTGGTCTTCCTGTTGCGTTGGTTGCCACTTCTGTAGATGCTCAACGCGGCTCGCATACCACTGCAATGCGAGAGATTCTCTGAAGCAACTGCTGTACGCGCAATCAGAGAGTTCTCTTCCGGCCATGAGAATACTGTAGAGTTGAACGATGACTGAACGGTCGAACCTCAGAGCTGCTTTGTCCTCGTCCGAGAGCTTCTGCCAGATGACTGCGAGCTGCTCCTTCTTCCCGAAAGCGCAATTGTAGCGGAATCCCTGCTTCAGGTCGCTTTTCTCGATGTTCGCGAGAGTTCTGTCGATCAGGATCTCACCATCCTGGCGGAAGACGAAGCAATTGTCGGCGATTGTTCCTAGATGACCCTCGTAGACGTTCTTGAAGACATGCCGAGCGTGCTTGGCTCGGAAAAGGCTGTTGGTAACGGTCTTGGGAGTCGGGAGAGCGGCGATTTCTTCGCATTCCTTGTGGGTCATCTTGGAGGCGCAAGCGTCAAACAGCGATTGCATTGTGAAGCTTCTTCAGGGTGATTTTGTCAATTCAGGAGTGAGCATACATGCTGTGTCGGCATTGCTTTTGGGGCTTGGCCTTGCTTTTCATGTTAGGGGCATCGCTCTCATCGGTCTGTTCGGCAACAAAATACTAAATTTGCGCGATAGGAGCAACGTAGTTTAGTCGGGCAGTGGTTCAACTTCAAGTTCAAGTTAATCAAGCGAGATGCAAACGCTCCTGCAAAGGTCACACCGCATTGCCTTGCTTGCTGAAAGAAGTAACGTATTACTCCGTTGCCGTGCAGTTTCTTCGTTTTCTTCGAGGCCTTCGTCGCCTTTCTTGTCCGCGGCTCAAATCTCAAAATGTTAGGAAAGAGTTGAGGAGTGATTCAGAGAATCCCGGGAGTCGAGGAGTTTGTCAACAATCGCTGTCAACGCCGTTGACCTCGGGAAGGCATAGCGGAAGATAAGATCACAGCCGATCTACCAGGCAATCAAAATATACGCGCCGATAAAACCAGCGTTGATCTTTGATTCCCGCGTTCAAAATCAAATGTGGCCCTGGCCGCTGGTAGAGTTGACTTGGTCGGGGAGCGTTTAGTACTGTAATAACATCCTCAACTGTTCGATGCAAGACCGAAACTAGTGAAGCGGAATCGCCTGCATCTACGGATTTGAGATCTTTGGTGATTCTAAAGATCGCATCGTTTTCGCTGAAATCGAATTGCACCAGCTATGTGCACCGACATAACTCTGTTCAGCGACTGAGCGCCACTTTTGACTCTAGGGCAACTCAGCGATATCGGCGAACACGATGCTATTGTCAGATTCTAAAAAAATAGCTTAAATCTGCAGTTGGGGACGATTCCCTTTCAATAGTTTTGGTCTTGCAACGATCAGTCGAGCACCCTTGCACAGCTAGATCAGAAATAGACTATAGTGTCGCGTCCAAAGCAATAAAGAGGAAGCTCTTCGAAGTTTTATGTTCCGAGCGCCTTTGCAGAGAACGTCTACTACGTTTAAACCACGCTATGGGCTGAGTTTAACCCTGTCACACAAGTTGCTTCAAACAAATTGACTTTATTGAATCATGTCCATTGCAACCTCCATCAGCAATTCATCAAATTCCGAACAAATACCCAACGAATCAGGAAAAGAATTTCTTCAATAGGCAATCTTTTGAGATTCACAAGAATAATCGCCTTCATCTCCTCTTTTTCGTTGTTGTCGTAGGAAAACTCTCTTTCTTCGTTCATGAGGCGCAGAACTTGATGGAGTTCGTTCTTGCAAGGGTAATTTTCACCAGGCACACCGCACTGACTCGTTAGTACGATGAACCAGGCCAGGAAGAAGCTCAACTTCTGCACTAATTCTACGGCGCTCCTATGAATGTTGATTGTGGCCGCAAACCAGCAGAAATTCATCGTTCCGCGAAAAGTTTCGCAGTAGAGCGGGAGAAGAAACTGTTTCTCCAGCCATGAGGGTACTGTAGAATTTGACTATGGCCAAGCCGTCGTCTCTCAGAGCTGCTTTGCGCTCGTCCGTGAGCTTCTGCCAGATGACTGCGAGCTGCTCCTTTTGTCCAAAAGCACAATTGAAGCGGAATCCCTGCGTCAGGTCGCTTTTCTCGATGTTCGCCAGCGTGTCATGGATCCTGATGCTTCCACGTGGGCCGAAAACGAAGCATTTGTCGGCGACTCCGCCGAGTCGTTGTTCGTAGTGGGATTTGAAGTAATCGCGACTTTGTTTCGCCACTAAGAGAAAGTCGGTGACGGTCTTCGGAGTCGGGAGAGCGGCGATTTCTGGGAACTCCTTGTGGGTCATCTTGGAGGCGCAGGCGTCAAACAGCGATTGCATTTCGAGGCTTCTTTGGCATGACTTAGACAAGGCAATCTGTGCTTATATACGACGATGCAGCATCGCTTTTGCGGTCCGGCATTGCTTTTCCCCATCGATGGCTCTCAGTTCCGTTTTTCGATTGCATAGCCGAAACCCTCCCTTGCTTGAGGGTTGCAATGACCGCGGCAAACGTTGAAGAGCTTCCTTTTCATTGCTTTGGACGCTACACTATAGTCTATTTCTGACTTAGCTGCGCATGGGTGCTCGACTGCGCGTTGCAAGACCGAAACTATTGAAAAGGAATCGACTTCAACTACAGATTTAAGATATTTTGTTAGAATCTGAGAATTTGTTAGAAAAGCATCGTGTTTGCCGATATCGCCGAGCTGTCACGAATGCACAATTAACGCCAAACAATCGCACTACGAGGGATAAAGTGGCGCTCAGACGCTGAACAGGCTTATGTCGGTGCACATAGTTGGTGCAAATCGATTTCAGCGAAAATCTTTCGAATCACCAAAGATCTCAAATCCGTAGATGCAGGCAAATATGCTTCACTAGTTTCGGTCTTGCATCGAACAGTCTAGGGTGTTATTACAGTACCCAAGTACAGCTAGGCGAGGAATAGACTATATGTGACTATGATGCATTGCTTTAAGAAGACTTTATTGATTCATTTCGCTCTCCACCTCCAGCGCCAATTCGTGAAATTCTCGAACAGTCAACACCCCGGGAGAGCGATAACTCTCGTCGTTCCCTCATATTCTCACGAAGAATCATCTTCAATTCCTCCCTCTCGTCGTCGCCGTAGGAAAACTCTCTTTCTTCGTTCATGAGGCGCAGAACTTGATAGAGTTCGTTCTTTAGATGATCGTTTTTGGCCACCAGGGCGGCCATCCAAGTGAAGAACAATCCATACTTCTGGTCGGCCACTTTGCCGTCATCATAGATATTGAGTGTCGCCTCTAACCAGTTCATATCCAGCGTTTCGCTGAAGCTGTCGAAGTAAAGCTGAAGAGGGGCCGTTTCTCCGGACAGCTGGGTACTGTAGTACTGAACGACGAACAAGCAGTCGTCTCTCAGAGCGGCTTTGTCCTCGTCTGAGAGCTTCTGCCAGATGACTGCGAGCTGCTCCTTCTTCCCGAAAGCGCAGTTGAAGCGGAATCCCTGCAGCTGATCGCTGTTCTCGATGTTCGCCAGCGTGTCAGCGGCAACGATGTCTCCATATTGGCCGAAAACGAAGCACTGATCGGCGACTCCTCCGAGATTTTGCTCGTAGCGGAACTCGGAGTAATTTCGCGCGTTCTTGGCCACCAAGAGAAAGTCGGTGACGGTGTTCGGAGTCGGGAGCGCTTCAATCTCTGTGTACTCCTTGTGGGTCATCTTGGAGGCGCAGGCGTCAAACAGCGATTGCATTGTGCGGTCAAGCGGTGATTAGTCTGAAGAAACGAGCGAGTCGGCCGCTTTAAATACACCAAGAAGCATCGCTTTCTAGCATTGCTCGGATTGTAGTGAAGCCGCACAATGCGAGCAAAATTACTGAATATTGAGCCATCCAGCTCGACGGATTTCGTAAATTTTTGGTCACCCTTTTGAAACCTTCAACTTCGTCACCTTCGGCTTCACTACTCGGACTAAATACGATTTATTCCAATAAAAAACTAAATTTACAAATACCACACACGTTGACCTCATTTTTAACCTCTACTCCGGCACTGCGTAACCTCTCTGCTTCATCCACGCGTCGTCAAGGAATTTGGACCTGAAAATCTCATTTTAAGACTTAAATCTGAGGTCTTAAGCTTACATGTAGTTTCTAACGCCATCCGGCAGCACCACAACGACCTTCTTTCCCTTTGGGAGCCCCCGGGCGACCTGACAAGCGCCCCAAACGTTCGCTCCGGAGGATCCGCCGCAGAGGATTCCTTCCTCGCGGATGAGACGCCGCGACATCTCGAATCCGACTTTGTCGTCCGCTTTCACCCACCGATCGACGTGCGATTTGTCCAAAGTGGCCGGCAGGAAGTCGTCCCCGATTCCCTCGAGTTCGTAGCCCGAAGGGGTTACGGTAGGATCGGAGAGCAGCGACTTTACGTGATCCACACCAACTACCGTACACTCCGGGCAAACTTCCTTGACTCGTTTTCCGATTCCCGAGACGGTGCCGCCGGTTCCGGCTCCCACAACGACCATATCGAGCTGCTGATCCACTGCGTCGAGGATCTCCACACCAGTGGTTTCGTAGTGCGCGAGAGGGTTGCACAGGTTACGGTACTGGTCGAGAATGATCGATCCTTCGATTTCTTGATTCAGCCGCTGGCAGACGGCGAAATAGGAATTCGGGGCGTCGAAGGCGGCTTCCGTGGCGTGCGCACGATCTGCGCTCCCAGCGCATGGAGCGTGTCCGCCTTCTCTTTGCTCATCTTCTGCGGCATCACGATGATGCACTTGTAGCCCTTGACGGCGGCGATCATCGCCAGTCCGATGCCCGTGTTGCCTGAGGTCGGCTCGATGATCGTCATGCCGGGCTTGAGGACGCCCGCGTGCTCCGCTTCTTCGATCATCCGGAGAGCGGCGCGGTCTTTGGTCGAGCCTCCGGGGTTCAGGAATTCGCATTTGACGTCTAAAAGAGTTGATTTCAGGCTTAAAATGGCAGAAAAAGACATACAGATATCGCATTCCAGGCCCATCGCTTGAGGAATCCGATTCAGCTTCACCATCGGCGTCCACCCAATCGTGTCGACGATCGTCTTCAGCACTTTGGGGCGTTGCAGAGTCAGCAGTTTCCTGGGTTCCCAACCTGCCACGCGTTTTCCGGGTACGCGGACGGATTGCAACTGAATCCGTTCAGCCCCTCGCCTACAGTAATCTCATTGGGAATCGCCGCCTCCATGAACTTCTTCTCGATCATCCATTCGTCGGTCAAGAATTTGCTCATGTAGTTTCTGATGCTGTCTGGCAGGATGACGACGCAGTTTTGGCCTTTTTTGAGGCCCTTGGCCGCCTGCATCGCGCCCCAGACGTTCGCACCCGAGGATCCACCGCAGAGAAGACCTTCCTCCTTGATGAGACGCCGCGCCATGTTGAAAGTGTCTTTGTCCGCGACTTTGATCTGAAACGGGGATTGAGAGGTGCATGACAGGGGGTTACGGTACCCATTGATCGATCAGCGTCATGTCCAACACTTGAGGTGTGAAATCGTAGCCGATTCCCTCGACTTCAAAGTGATCCTTCTCGTCTGTGGGACCGGAGATGATCGATCCGACCGGATCGACTCCCACAACGATGCAATCGGGATTCAAGCTTTTGCATCGTTTTCCGACCCCCGAAATGGTTCCGCCGGTTCCTGCGCCGATGACCACCATGTCGACATGGTTGTCCAGCGCGTCCATGATCTCAGAGCCGGTGCCCTCGTAGTGCGCCATTGGGTTTCCGCAGTTGAGGTACTGAAGAACGGAAGATTACTGTGCGTTATCGCCATTTTGCATTGCAGCGAGCGAGCGGTTTGTCTAGACAATGCAACCCGAATGTCTGCAATTGCGTGATTTTTTTGTCTAGACGTTGCCAACGTGGCCGATTGTCAGCATGAGACAAGCAGAACACTGCTAGACTTAAAGGATCAGAACAGACAGGTCAGATTAACAGCGCTGCCACAAACTTTACGAGACAGTGAGCGTGAGGTTTGATGGTAAGTCGAGACAATGCTCTCTGTGTGTCTACAATTGTATGATGTCATGTCTAGACACTGCCAACGTGACTAATTGCCAACATCAGACAAGCAAATCACTGTCCAGACACGTCAATTGTCTCAAAATGTCACTTTTGGCCGGGAACAGACACAAACGCGTCACATCTCGTGTGTCAATTTCGCAATCCTCACCTGATCCAAAACAATCGAATCCTTGATTTCTTTGTGCATCCGGAACGCGACTCCAAGATGCGATTCAGATGAATCAAAAGGCGCGTCGTTGGGCGTGCGCACAATCTGCGCTCCAAGCGCGTGCAACGTGTCCGCCTTCTCCTTGCTCATCTTCTCCGGCATCACAATGATGCACTTGTAGCCCTTGACGGCGGCGACAAGCGCCAAGCCGATACCAGTGTTACCGGAGGTCGGCTCAATGATCGTCATGCCGGGCTTGAGACGACCTTCTTGCTCCGCGATCTCCACCATGCGGATGGCGATGCGGTCTTTGACTGAGCCGCCCGAGTTGAATAATTCGGGTTTGACGTCTAAAGGATGATTTTCAGCATCGTCTAGATTCAGATTAGACAAATCCACTTACAGACATTGCATTCGATACCGTAGCTTTCGGGGATCTTGTTCAGCTTGACCAGAGGAGTGTTTCCCACAGCTTCGAGCATGTTCTTCAGGACTTTCTCATGACGAACTCTGATTAGACCTCCATTTAGATTAGCATTTCAGTGAAGTTAACTCACGGGAATCCTTTGAACTTGTGCAGACCGTGTTGATCAGCGAACTCCCTCAGCCGACCACACGCATTCGGTTGCAGCGGCCGAACTCCACGGCAAATAATCGTAATGTGCAGGCATCGCAAGACTTCAACTCTCTGAAACGATCGAGCGTTTGAGCGAAGAAAACAATGCGAAATAAACAATCGGCAGTTGCATTTCTCAACTATGCGAGCGAGAGGCGGGAAAGTCAAAGTACACACGAACCGCGGAGAGGAAAAGGTTCAAAGGACGAGCAGCTGGTTGCGACGAGCGCGGAGCGAACTTTGACCGGCGGATTTGAAAGGACGAGAGGAGAGAAAACAAGTTTTTGGTTACTTTTTGGAAGGAAGTGCAAAAAGTCTTTGGCAGCGATCATTCTGGAGATTACGCGATGATCAGGGATTAATCTCTGTTCATCAAAACTGATAACAACACATTTGGTACAATAAACAAGCTTTGTGGACGGATTACTCCTGGCGCAAATTGAGAAAATAGGTGATAGGACAGTGTGCAAGCCACTGATGTCACGAAAATCCGTTGAAGAGAGACAATTATGGACCACCGTGATTTGGACTGGAAAGCCAAAAGCGGTATTTATATGAAATTCGTGAAAATCGCAAAACACGAGGATACCGGATTTTGTTTAACGTTCAATCAAACAAAGAGAGTTGCAAGAGAGAGCGCGAATCAAAGTCCGAATCATGAAATATCCCAAACTTGTAGAGTTTCACGTGGACGCTCGACAATCATAGCACGAGCACAAGAAGCTCTACAATCCATCGTTGTTTAATCCGATTCATAAGTGGGCTTCGTTTTTGCTCAAAATGGTGAAAACCCGCATTTCTCTAGTCTTTGGACTTTCAAAACGTTGCAGTTCAGTGAATAAGTGAATTAAAAGAATATCAAACGTCTGCAATAAGAAATTGAGAGAAAAAGACGATCGCAAGCCCTAAAATACTGCATTTATAGCCTCACAAATTCAGAAAAGTCACGTAAACTTGTTCCTGGCAGCACCTTTGACTGATCAACAAGCGAGTTGGTTCCTGGTTTGCATGATGCTGTTTACCAAAAACAGCATTTTGGGCTAGAGAACGCTTATTGATCACTTTTTTGCAGTCAAACGCATAGCTCTGGGGTCAGCTCATAGGGATTTGATTACGTGATTAGAGGCATGAGCGGAACTTGGCTCAAACTTGGACATGATCGCAAGTGCATCACAGCGCAACCACTCACCAATCATCGCGCCTCCGAAGAGCATCAAAACAGCACGAATATATAGAGCGTCGAGCCGTCAAAGCGCGACTAAATCTTCAACTTTTCCGCCCTCATTACAGTCACGTAAAGTACTTTGCCCCGTAAAACAATCGCCGACTCTCGCGAGAAAGAAGTTGCCCTACTTTTCAGGGAAAACGATTGTGTGACTTCGAGCGGTTCAGTCACATTTTGAGTAGATTCGATCATCTCCGTGTCGGCCGGTTGGGTGCCTTCGAGCAGACGAAAATCGCGGAGAGAGATCTGTTGGGTGATGGTTTGCGAAACGAGCTCGGAAGAGGATTGCGTGGCTCCCTCGATTTCGGTCGTCTGAAAATCAACTATTAAGTAATTTAAGATGAAGATGTGAGATTGCCGTGAGGAACGAAGGACAGCGCCGCTGCTGATACGGAAATTTGATTGAAAAACGAGCATAGTTAGGTCACCCGCGCATGGTTTCGAACGCGGCTAGCTCGACGCGAGTTGACCACTGCCCAGAATGGGTTAAATATCCAAAAATCGAATTTTCTGATTTGCGCAAATTACAAGCAATACTTACAAGCTGATCGGTGCATCGAATCCTGGTCATGTCATTCATGATCATGCGATTCTGCGATTGTCGCACATATCCGGAACGTCGACACAGCATATCATTCCTGGCAACTTCCTCTCTGACTTGGCGCTCAAAGCGATGCATCCGTTCTTCGTACGAGCGAAAGGAGGCGGAAGATGGCTTCTAAATAAGCGCGATTTCAAAATCAATCGCTCACGAATGACTAAATTTACCCTCGACATTGACTCCAATAGCGAATCTCCAATTCCGTGAGTTTCGCGAAAGTTCACAATCGGAATATCGTGCAGCTGCATGTATCGGTAGACGTCTTTGAGCTTCGTTCGCTGAATCGTTCGATTGCGATAGAACGGGAACACAGGCCACGAGATGAGCGCACGATAGACGACCGGGATGAGGTTGTGCTGGAGGAAACAGGCGCCGATGATGGTTGCAATGAAAGCGACGAGCAAGATGGGGATTTCCAGCCAAGTCAACATTGTGAAAATGTGCAAAATGAAGACGAGGAGCTGCTCTCCTGCATGTGCAACTTGCTCAGTGCTGTCTAGACATTGTTTGAGCCCTGATCATTGGGTGGACGTGCGGAGATGACCGCTATTACTGTAATTTTATCGCAAAATACTGCAATCAAATCACAAAATTAGTCAAAAAGTCCAAATCCCATATCCTCGTCTGATTCGTCCTCCTTTGGCTCCTCCTTCTTCTCCTCGACAGGAGCGGCAGCAGCGGGAGTGCTGTCAGCAGTAGGCGCGACAGCAGGAGCAGCTCCGCCGACTCCGCTCGAAATGTTGGTAATGAGTTTCTGAATCGCGCGAATTGGCGTCCACGGTCTGCGAAGAGCTCTCTGGTACCTTGACATCGACTCCCTCGAGCGATTTAGCAAAGAGGCCAGCCCAGAACGGTTCAACGTCGACTCCAGCCGCGCTGGTAATAGTTTGGATCTTCTCGGCGGTGATCGCGACGTTGTCGTCTTGGAGAATGAGGGCAGCGTAGACGCAGGCGAGTTCCTGGGTAGACGACATGTCTGAATAATTCGAGTTATGCAGGCGCGATCCATGGATTTGAGAGATATCATGCCAAAGCGAGTGAGGCCGAGGAGAGGAACGCGATCACAACGCATCGTGGGAATGAGCGGCTGCTCGTGTCAGCCGCATGGCAGCTGATCCCCCCGTTGCCATGACACTATTGGCATGTGGATGATGTGTTTGTCAGTCACATGTCAGTCGTCTTGTTGTGGAGCCTTCAAAGCGCTAGGCTCGCGGTCAAAAACAAGTGTGGATTGCTCAAATCTGGACGCATCAGAAGGTGCCGTTATATAGTGACAGAATTATGAGCGTTGCGCGGCCCTGATTCGCTAAACAGTCTTTCGTCGTGTAACGAAAATAGAACGAGGGTTAGACAAGGATTTATCATCGGAACACGGGGAAACTGGCTCACCATCCCTGACGGGAGCCAGGGATGAAAGAACTTCTGCTGATGATCAGACATCACCTAGCTATATAGTATGGGGTGTGGTTCGACGGCGTCGCTTATACGGTCGCATCGCCACGTGGGATTACGGTATCCCTTGACGCGTGCGAGAACACAAGTCGATTCAACCCTTGCGAAGGCCGTCATTGAGCAGATTTCACTGTGACGGATCAACGATTGCCGGGTGCGATAATCAACAGTACGATAAGAATGAATGCAACGTCAACAGGCAGCTGCGGTTGAAATGGTCTGATTCCCGCAGCCATTGATTGACTGTTCGGTCTCGGAGCAATTGTTTTCAATGAGATTCACCGTTCGTTTAGGCCAACGTTGAGTGATTTTGAATTTCGAAAATGCAAATTCGAAATCTTTTCGAAATATTCTCATGCGCAAGTGTTTCGATTAGTTCGTCGGTGGAATTGACGGCGATGGCTTTATTCCGTGCATCTCTCACTTGATTCAACCTGTGCCTGTGCTACGGCCATTTCCCTCAATTTATTCAGTTAAATCTGCTTCTATCAATTGCAGAATGGCTGATCCAACGTACTCGTTCGAAACCTGCAAGACTACCGAGGACTGGACGCGATGGCTAAGCGAAATGAGTCCGGAGGAGGAAGCAGAGATGGCGACCGCGATGATGAACTTCAGGCTTAACACGGCAACAGAGCAAGAGCGAATCAAGTACAGCAGACTTTCGGAGGTTCTCGAAATGTCCATGGATGAGGTGAGCGGCAGCTTTCACATAGTGTTGCGACTGTTGCCATTTTCAGGGAGCAAGCGCAAAGTTCAAAGAAGCGGCACGGAAACTCGAAATCGTTATGCACGAAGAAGTGTCGGGCGCTCGTGAACCGCCTTCACCGCTGAAAGTCCGACCATGGACGCTCTGAATGAGAAGATGAAGCAGCCTGGCATCAACTCACCGCTCATGCCGCGGGATCGCTCCCGCTCTTCTGAACTGGACAGCATCAGTACGATCAGCAGCGTGACTACGTGCGATGCCGATAGGACCAGTATGGAGCGAGACGAAAGGTGAATGCTTTTTCTTAAGAGTTTACGTTGTTTAATAACTGCTTGTCGATTTGTTTATGGAGCGCTAGGCTCGTTGTTTGGGAGCGCGCGAGATCGAACATGCGAACGACCAACGATATTTAATTGATTTGATTTCGGTTCTCGCAACAGGTGTTTGAATGAGACAGATGTGCTTCGTTCAGCGTTTTAGGCCAAAAAGCGATTGATTTCTGGCTGAATTGTGATGGCTGCGCTTATCAAATTGAGGATTTTAGGTTAGAATGCATCCGTGCTAGTTGTTCCGCTAGATTTTGTTGTTCTTTTGTTCCTCTTCTCATTTCGTCCAGCCTGTGCAGCAGGCCTTTGTGATTTTTCTTCTGTTTATTCGTTATTTCCATCGCAGAATGGCGGCGGATCCAGTGTACTCGTTCGAAAACTGCAAGACTACCGGAGGACTGGATGCGATGGCTAAGCAAGATGAGTCCGGAAGATGAAGCCGAGATGGCCACAGCGATGATGAACTTCAGGCTCCGTACGGCAACCAAGAAAGAGACAATCAAGTACAAACGACTTTGCGAGGTTCTTGAAATGTCCATGAATGAGGTGCGCGGAGATTCGAGATTTGTGTTGTGACTGGGTAGCTTTTTCAGGAAGAAGCGCAAAGTACAAGGAAGTTGCCAAGAACCTGGAAATTGTTATGAAGAGGAAGATGCTGGCCTTCGTCGCCCTCTTCTCCGCTGAAAGTCCCGACCATTGAAGCGCTGAATGAAAAGATGAGACAACCTGGCATCAAACACACGCTTTGTTCTAGTTATAAACCGTTTTGTTCCCATTTTTTAAATTTCTTTCTTTGTGTTTGTGCACTGAACTAATATCTCTGTGTTTTGCTGTGCGGAACTGCAGTGATTTCACTGTATTTGTGTATGTGTGGCTTCATTTGATCTTATTGTTTGATATTACAGCGGACAATGTACGCGCGTACCCGCTCAAAGGTCTCTGCGTCGGCGAAAGTCAGCACGGTAGGGCCGACCATCAACGCTTGTGGCTTATTTTTAATTTCTCTGTTCAGTGGCGCTGTTGTTAAGTCCAGTGAATGCGGTCAAGCTGACCAGTCTCCGGCTGAGGAAACCTCCGCTCGCACTCGTCGTTTCGCTCGTCCCCTTGGTAAGAAACTGATGTGGAAAAGTCAATGAAAAAATTCAAATTTAGGGCACAAAGCTTTGCAGTCACCTGCGGTTGAAACACGCGAACTTCCTACCGTTGTAAGTTTGCAAATGGAAGACAAAAAGCTTATTTACGACTTTAGACCGTCGCCGCTGCTGTTGAAGAAGCTCATGTGACTCCCCTTCAGTCGCATATTATGCATATCCGCGGTTTGCATCATGTTTTGTGGTTTATTTACAATTTGGCTTAATTTTAGGATCTAGATCTGTAGATAAGAATGATGTGACAAGTGAGGCGAAGCCTCCTTCAACTGCGTCTCTGAAAAGTGTACGTTGACTGATTGAATATATGCGAGATCAATATGGACGTTTCAGACTAGACAAGCAGCTCGATCTAAGCCTAAATACACTTTCCGCGCTCGATGTAATCCCCTTTTACAACTTTTGTTAATTTGGTTTTTACAGTGAA
>MQUG01000298.1:0-10872 GCA_007213375.1 Steinernema feltiae | reverse complement strand
TGGCACAGTTGTAAGAGCCACGGAGGGGGTGCATTGGGATCCGCTCCATTGGCGTTTGGGTTGTTCGTCGGTTGGTTACTCGGTCTGCTATTGCCAGACTCGTCTTGAGCTTGATCGACTTCGTCCTGGTCTTCATCCTCGTGTGGGAATCGTTTCCCTCTTCAGGTGATTCGTTGCCAGTTTGTGGTTGACGAACTGAATGAGTGAGAAGAATTTGGAGTTGCGCATTGAGTTCGTCTTTTCGAACTGTGAGATCGTCGATGGCTTGTTGTCCTCTGAACATTGCTTCTCTTGCTCTTCTTGCTTGATCTTGGACCGAGTCGTCCTCCTTGACGCAAGGAGTTCGGCGTGCCGTTCAAAGAGGTTCTCTTCTGCGGCATTTAATTCCGCTGTGATGGCGGTTAGGGACGTTCGGGCGGTGATCACTGCTTCCTGGTTGCGGAAGATGAATCGGTGAAGATCGAGATTGCGCTCGGGCCAATTGAACGGGAGTGTTCGCAGATCTTCACTTGCTTCCAGAACGGTGTTGAGGCTATTGATAGCCTTCGTGATTCTTCCTTTCGCTGCGCGAAGACCATGGTGTCGAGTTTCGGGTTTCAGGTAGAGAGCCGATGCACCATAAGAACTAAGTCTTGTGTGGGTTGTGCTCGCCTTGATGAATTGCCACGCGGGTTTTACAGATCTTTACTAAATAGTTAGCACACAAAATATAGTTCAGTTGAAGTCGATGATGTTGCGCGGGTCCAGTGACGACGTGGTGAGGGTCTTGCTTGAGTCTCTTCTCGGCGACGAGGAGCTTCGGTCTCGCGACGGCGATGGCGATCTTCTTGGCGGACGTCTTGACGGTCTTGTCGATGGCTTCGGTTGACTTCCAATGGTCGTCGTCGCTTCGGAGCGTCGAGTGGACGATTGATGCTTTCTTCCTCTCCAGCGCGCCTTTTATCTCGCTTGGCTCGCGTGGTCGAAAGCGGCTGATCTTGATGACGTATTTTTGGCTCGATCTTCCGTCGGGGTGATCTGACGTCGCTTCGTCGGGTCGGTTGAGAACGATCAGGTGATAGTCACGATATTCCCGCGCCGGAGAGAGTGAGAGTGAGAAGTAGGGACGGAGAGAGGAATACGAGAGTTACAACTCATACGAAAACAGACCTCCGGGAAAGAAGGATTGGAGTCGTGCTTCGAGTGCAGCAGGATTCGTTGTGTAATGAGTTTCTTCGACTTCTTCCGGTTGGTTGCGGTTATGACGTCCGGCTCGCGCGGGTCCTGCTCCTTCCTCTTGGTGATTCACGTTCCCAGCACCCGCTCCCAGCTTCATATCGTAGTGAAAATTGACATCACAGTAGTTGTTTCTAGTCGTACGGCCTAATTCATAGATGCGCCGATGCGCCACTATGTCGCAGAAGGTTGATGATCGCCCCCTCAACTATCGTCCTAAATTGTGAGTTTACGGTTGAATCAGGACTGCAAGATACCTTTCCTTGGTTGTAATGTTCTTCTCCTCCATATGAGCAATTTACAAGGATAAGTGGTTTTGTTCATTCCAAATCAAACAGGTTATTAAAATCGTCTTCAAGAGCTCTTGATATGGTTGGCTTCTGCCACGACAAGTGTGATTTTGTGTTCTTCCAGTCACCCTTGGAGCTTCTTTCGGCTTAGCAATTACCACCTGGAAATAATCATCTTTTGTTTGCCTGCTGGTTGAAATTTTGTCTTAATTGCTTTTAATTTAAAAATCGATCAAATTCAACTCATGACCATTCAACATGCAGGTAAAAATAATCCAAAATTTTTCTTCACACATTACGTAACGCAAGATGCTTAAAAAGTTCAGAAGAAGACGTAGAACAGACGCTAACAAGCTCGTTCACTAGAATAACGACTTTGGGTTTTTTGAATTAAAAGTAACAAATTGTTTTATATTTTAAATTTTTAAATTTTAAATATTTTAAAAATTTAATTTTTTTAAATATTTGTTAAAAAGTTACAAATTATTTTCTACAAATTGAAAATTTTTGCTTACATTTTTTAAAATTATTATTTTTTTAAATATTTAATTAAAATTTAAATAAAGACTTTTAAATTTTAAATTTTTACTTTTAATATCTCGGAAATTGCACATTTCAAGTCAAGTAATTTCAACCTACAATGTTCTTTGCAAAGCCCAGCTTTCAACGCTCCAAAACGCACTTGTTTAATTATTTTCGACTTACTCTGTCGATAGGCATGGCTGTCCGTTGGAGACTGTCGCATTGCGGTCTTCATTCGGAGTCCTGGGATTTGGCGAGGCAGGCGCTTGTGCGCTGTCCGCGGGAGCTTCCGGCTCTCCCCTCATTGACTAGGCCTTTTTTCCGTACCGTGAGACCGCTCGTGTAATCGCTTCATCCGTGAGAAACGAGGCGTTTTCTGCTTCCAGCTAAACTCAAGCGCGTTGAATGTGCTCTTGACCAAGAAGTGCAAAATCGCCATTTTTCTCATGAAGCTCGTTTCTCGTGAATTGTTTCGATGGATGCGACAAATCTGAATAAAGGAAACTGTAAGCGGCTGATCGTTCGTGTGGCGGGAGAATGAATGAATCTTGCGGTTCTCTTCTCTTTCGTTTTTGCGGTCGTTTTTGCGTTTCGTTTTTGCATTAAAATGGAAGCTCTAAAAACTAAAAAAAATGTTGGAATTTTCTGAAATTTTGTCTACTCGACCTGTCTTGTAGGACAACTCACAGTCATGAGATAGCAAAGTTAACGGTGACTACATTTCTTAGAAAATCACTGGTCTTGAAACGCAATTTAATTGCGGTTGGATAGGGTTGTACGGTAGTACTCTGGCCGTTTGTTGCCGAAAACAGCCATTTTCGGCCATGCCATTTTATGTGATTCTAATGGTAAAACAAACATGAATGTGGAATTTGAATTTGAAATTAATAAAATCCTACGTTTTGGTGTTCCGTCCAGCGTCCAAGCAGGAGAGTGCGGATTCGATTGCGGGATTTCAGCCAGCAGCTAGCTGCTATCAATCGCAGTGTGCTGCAGTTAACACATCGTAGATGTTTGTGTTTGTCTGGCAAAAATCAACATTAGTACCATTTAAAAAAACTGTCATTGAAAACCTGAAGAGCATTAATCGCAGTGCGTTGCAGCCAGAATATGTATCGTTCTGGTTATTGTTAAAAAACAGCGGCCACCTGAGCCATCTGGGTGGCCGCGAGTTCAAGACTGCGTGAGACTGCGGCAGTCGATCATTTCCGTACAGCTGTTTAATTTGAAGAGCTGTAATAATTTATTGGTACCTGCAGGACGACTTATTGCCTTTCAGTTTGAGTCTCAAAAATTCGAAATTGAAAATGCAAAACAAGCAATTGAAGATTTAAAAGATTTAAACATATTAAATTAAATATAGTTAGTGAAACATCAAAAATTATTTTCAATTTTAGCAAAAGCAGCTCCCTACGTTCAGTTCCATATAATCCTCAGAATCACTCGAAACGGCCACAAAAAAGGCCTACGTACCATTTAAGTAGATCAAACAGGCAGCAATCGCAGTGTGCTGCCGTCACGATGTCTTCAATGCTGTGAGCTCATGGTAAAAGCGAAACGTGCGTCCAATGCGGAGGATCAGATTCCAGCCGCTTCATCTGTAAATAGAGTTGAGTTAGCTGCTAGACGTCTACTGTAAAAAACTTCAAATTTAAAACAAATCCCATTAAGTTGTGCAATGCAAACATTTCTATCGCAGAAGCCATGGAAATTGTTACCGAAGGCGAGTTACGAATGTTTTTAAAGGGTAAAATGAGTTGTTTCATCACTATTTTAGCTGTTTTAGCAGCCGATTTTTTAATAATTGTGCGACGGGTCCTGCCACGATTAAACTAGTGCATCTCAAACAGCCTACGATATTGAAAATGCAATACACTATTGCTTTTCAAAAAATGAAATGTTAAGATTTAAACATTTTAAATTTTTTACTTTAAAAAACTTAAATTTGAAAATTTGAAATTTAGCATTTAAGTAAATTTTTTAAAATAAAATTAAAAAAAACTCTTTTAACACACGAAAACAGCTCCTTACGTTCAATTATATACGATTCTCAGGATTCAAGTCGACGATGATTGTTCGAGATAGTCGGTAGACGCTCTGAAATAGCCGCAATCATCAGAAATCCGCTCATTTTAGGCGAAACCGCGCCGCAACAGACACAGACAGATTGCAACATTCCGTCTGCGTTAGTCGGTGGAGAAGCCGAGCGCCTCAGACCGCCAAAAACACAAAAAAACATCGATCGATCGATCGATCGAGCGCCGTCGTCATCGCCGCTATCGATGACCAATCGCCGCCGCTAATAGTGGCCGACGGGCGTTGTTCAAAAAATTGTCTTCAATTGATTAGACGCGACCGAATCTTAATTGTGCTCCTAAATCAATGATGGAAGCTCATAATTGTCTCAATTTCTGGAGTAAAAAGTTGATCGAGTCAAATGCGGGAGACTCTGAAGAGAACTTCTGACAAAAATCCAGTTTATTACGCTTGCTTTTGAGATAAATTGTGTTTTCATTTATTCATTTTAATACACACAGACGTGATTGCAAATTACAGCTTATGGGGACTTAGAAATCGGTCATAGACGGTGTGTAAGGTGGGTGATATAAAGATTTACCAGAAAAATTGAAAAACAGAATAAAAGCACGCCAGGCAAAGGTAGAAAACAGACGGAAGGCAGTGGAAGAGAGAAGAGTTTACCATTAAGAATTCTTAAAAAGCCAGATTTTCTTTGGAAAAAACTCGAATGTTTGTGTTGAGATCTTCTCTGGAACGTTGGATCTTCCAAGTTGGAACGATTGCGCGCGAGTAAAATCTGCCAAAACGATTCATTCTACAAGGAGTAGGCTGGATACGAAACAGAGATCGAGAATGAAAGATTACAGGGTGGATGAACACAGAAGATCTTGTGCGCTAAGGTCAAACGTAGCCAGAAAATGACGTGTGGGTTGTACCTTGTATTGTTGCACAAATACTCGTAACAGCTCTCATTCCGTCCGAGAGAATCCGAGAGTTCGTAGAATTCGTAACACTTCTGTAGGCCATTGTGCATTTGTTATAAAGCTCCAATCGCACAGGCAGGTCACTATCCTGTGATCAACGCTCTCGAATCGATGAGGTGATCAACCCTAAACAATTGCAAATGTTAATCTAAACTAATCGAAATCCAACTCTTACAATACAATTTGTCTACAGACACAGCAGAATGAGAGTTGTAGGACCTCAAAGAGACAAATCGATCAGAAAAAGCTAAAGAACACATTTAGCTTGCAGCTTGCATCAAAAAGCGAGTACAGTAGTCTCTAATTACCTGCTGAAGCTCATCGTTTTCCTCTGCCATAAAAAATCGCCCTTAAATGTTCCTCTTTCTAAACAACAACGATGAGGTCTCATTTAAACTTGGTCTCACACTCAGTTTAACGCGGCGCTCATTCTCCGGTCCCGTGAAATCGAGAATATAACAAGAACCCGGTGCATCGATCTCCACGTTAGCGCCGGTTCCGCTGGTATCGCTGGTAAATCCAGCTAGTTTGATCTCTCCCCTGAAAACAGCACATGCCTAAAATTTAAGATCTATAGAGCATAGTTGAACCCACAAGCTTGTCTTCATTAGGCGAATAGAAGTTTAACTGCGCCGTTTGTTGTTGTGTATAGATTAACACAGCCTCGTAAAGTTTCAAATTTCTGAAGTACTCGAATTACCCACTGCAGCTAAATAAATCGTACCGAACAACCGAGTCCAGTCCAGACCGACTCCAATCGCTTATTGTAGCTTAGTTGTGGCAGTGATAATCTGTTAACAATAACAATGCGGTCTCATTTTTTGGCTTGGTCTCACACTCACATCAAGGCTTTTGGCACCACCTCAATTGCAAAAATCGATGTAGTTTTTCTGGTCGATTAATTCTCTATTCTAGTGGTCGATCATCTAGAAATTCATCTATTCACAAGGAAGCTATTTAAATGTAAATGCGTCTTCTGTAGGAGCGGGTTTTAAAATCGAAGCTTCGATGGTCTCATCGAGTCACAATCTGAAAATAACACATTTCGATGTGGTCGTTTTCTATTGATCTTTCTCGTTGTGCACTGCTCGGTTAGCGGAATTCAATGGAAAGCACGGAATTTAACCAAATCAATGATTTATTTTTCTAAAACTCAATGAGTCAGTGCGATCAAAATATTAATGCTCAATGATTTAATGCATTTTCTCATTTCCTCCTGCTTTTCCAATGTGAATGTTTCCAACATGATTTACTGATGTTTGAATTTCAAAAATTGTAAAAATTGTAAAAAAAATCGCACTTCGAGTCAAATTCTGAATATAGCACATGGTCGTTTACTAGCGATATTTCTCGTCGTGAGCTGTTCGGTTAACGTAAAAACTCGATTCGAAAAACGTTGGCAGCAATGCAGCTAGTGTGTGTTGCTGCATAATTTGGCCTAAATTTGGCTATTTTATTTAATTAAATCAATGATTTAAAATAAAACTCAAACTTTCAAATTCACCGATTTGTGAATGTTTACAGAACAGGTTTAGAGACCGCTTGACATTCAACCTGATTTACAGGTGCAAACTGTAATTTTGGTTGAATGAACAGCAATGGATTGCCTTTGATTAAGCTAAAGCTACAAAATAGATCGCGTTCGGCAAAAGTACCCGCTTTGCAATTTGTTTCCAGAGTTAAATAATCCGATTTATGCCGATTTAGATTGCGCTAAATACGACGTTTTGTGGCGTGCCGACCATTATAACTCGTTATAAGCCGACTCGTTATAAGCTCTACTCGCACAGCCACGTGTCTTAATTTTCACTGTTTTTTAGCTCGAATCTGCAACTTACGGTGAATTGAATACGCTTCTCAGGATTTATGTCGACGATGATTGTTTGAGAGGATGGGAAGACCCCTGAAATGGCGGCAATCAACACAGATTTCAATATCGCGCCAAATCAGACTCCAACAATCGGTTTGCGTACAATGGTGGAGAAGCCGAGCGCCTCCGAACGCCAAAAAGCGCAAAAAAGTCAATCGATTTGTTGCGTTCCGATCAAGCGAGGCGACGACGACGTCATCGCCGCTATCGATGACCAATCGACGCGGCAAAAACGGCGGCGGAGTGTGGCTGTGAAGCTAATAGCGAAGAGCAGAGTTTTGACTATCGTAATTTAGACCATTTAGAAGACCAGACTGACGTAACGGGATGGTTTCACCATGACTGCGTTTGATGCCCGGTTAGCGTGATGAGTAATCAATTGATTGTGTCGATAAAACCAGACAACAGCACGTCTTTGAACAACATGTGTTCAGCCATCTCTAGGTGCATGAAGTGGGTACTTTGCCAATTGTCAACATTTCGCCTCACATCGCACGCCCCACTCTCGGCTAACTTAAAGTGAGTAATGCTCTCTCCCCTCTCAGCGCAAAATTTTAGAAAATAACATTTTTATTAAGCAACAAAAGCAACTTAGAACATCGTATCGTTAGAACAACATCAATCATCGCTTTTTGTGTGGAGGCTCCTCATCGTTTTCGGATTCGAAGATCATTCGCTTGGAGGGTTTTTAGGTGAATCGTCATCCGACGATGAGAGCCCCGTGCTCTCCTTGGGTCTCTCGCATTTCCCCAGCCAACCTCTGTAGTGAGGCTGGGAGGATCTCTTGCGGAAAGGAGGAGAAGGCGATCTCCTGATCAACCTTCGGACTCGATGAGGACTCCTCTCCACAGGCTCGCCAATCCTAAACGAGAAATAATAGTAGCTAAAACCACATTTCAACTTACCACATCTCGTAGATTTCTTGAATCTCCTCCCCCTTCATCTCATCCTGCTCCTCCTCGGCTTCCTCGACCACGTCGGTCTCCTCCTTCAGCTCCTCGTGATCGTCTTTGAGCGATCTAAAAAGAAATAAATATTCTAAAACTTGATTTTTGATTTAACTCACGAGATCGCATCCTCCTGCGCCTGCATCAAGGTTCCGATGTAAAGTACATCGTCGCCATTGCTGAAGAGCTTCTTCTCGCGCTCGGTGGCGCTAAACCATAAATAATAATTTTGTTGAAATGTTTTACATACCTGTTGAAGATCGCTACTACTGTGATCTCCTCCTCGTCAGGGAAATACATTTTTCTCAAAATATACACGATACAGTAACCACTCAACAGCTTCTAGTCTAAAAGCGCGACGTAAACTACCGTACTCCTTCAGGAGGGCTGAAAAGTGAAAATTAGTTTGTTATTACTAGAATTAGCTTACTTACTCTTCCATCTTTTCATCGTGTTCTGCTACCGCATCCACAACCTCGACCATGAGCTGCTTGATATCGGAAGAATCCTGCGTTGTCATCATTCTGAAAGTAAAATTAAAACACTCAAAAGACAGAATTTTGAAACCTCTTCACAGCGAGCGAAAAAGGCACATTGAGTGCTTCTCCTCCCTCCTCTCTCACAACGCCTCTCTGAGGCATCTGCACGCGCAAAATGATTTACCTGCAGTGGGAATTGTAGAGCTTTTTCTCGCGCTCGGTGGCGCTAAACCATAAATAATAGTTTTGCTTAAATGTTTTACATACCTGTTGAAGATCGCTACTACTGTGATCTCCTCCTCTGAACCTCCTCCGCGTCGTCTTTGCAGAATCTAAAAAGGAAATAAGATGAGTTTTTGGGGTTTACTTACAGATTTGATGCTGGTCGTACAGGGTGGCTTTGTACGTGTGTTTGGTTTGATAGACCACAAAGTAGATTACCAAATAAGTTTCTAAAAACTTAATTTTCCGTTTTTAGCTCAAATCTGCAACTTACGTTCAGTTAAATACGGTTCTCAGGATTTAAGTCGACGATGATTGTTTGAGACGATGGGAAGACCCTCTGAAATGGCGGCAATCAACACAGATCTTAATATCGCGCCAAATCAGACTCCAACAATCGATTTGCGTTAAATGGTTGGAGAGCCGAGCGCCTCCGAATGCCAAAAAGCGCAAAAAACGTCGATCGATTGTTGCGTTCCGATCAAGCGAGGCGACGACGACGTCCTCGCCGCCATCGATGACCAATCGAGCGGGAAAAACGGCGGCGGAGTGTGGTTGTGAAGCTAATAGCGAAGAGCAAAGTTTCTGGCTAGCGTAATTTAGACCATTTAGACCAGACTGACGTAACGGGATGGTTTCACCATGATTGCATTTGATGCGCGGTCAGCGTTTTGAGTTATCAATTGATTGTGAGTGGCGACCATTTCTTTTTTTTTGTTGTGTTTTTAATGCGGTAAGGAAGGGCAGTTGACTGTGTTTGAATTCAGATTCATAATTTAATTCACAGAAAATTTAAAGCAAAATTTTAATTCAATGCGGAAGTAAAACTAGGAAAACGGAATTCCGGGCTTGCCCATGTCAGGAAAGCTCATACCATGTCGCGCATCACGTTTAGTCAACCGTCTCTGATGTTGGATTTATTCGGAATGACGATAAAAGGGATTACAACCACAAAGCGGGAGTGAGGCTGGACTGAAGAGGCCGAGAGAAAGCAAGAGAAAGAAAAAGTGGTCAATTGGCAGGGTTACCTCTCTACTCGCCTCCGACGTTCACTGAGAATCAAGGTACAACACTATGACTATGAGGACGGCAACGCTGCCCTGCGACAACGCTGGTTGCAGAGGGGTAATTACTCACACCTATCCGACAGACCACAGACTGGAAAATACTGTAGAACTAAATCGTAATCGTTCTCAAAGAATTCGATGTTCAAATCGTTGATTGTAGAAATTGTTGAGTATATTTACATCTATCCAAATCGAGCCTCCTTTTGTGCCTCCTTTTGTGCCAGATGCAATCGTGGAATTTCGTTACGGACTGGACAGACTAATGGCGGAGATTTCACTGTCTTTAATGCTCCTCTTCTATTCAGTCTATCGTTTTAAGTCCGAGGTTAAGCTAAAACAAAAAGTTCTGATTTGAATGAAGTAAATTTTACTCTTACCATTCGATCAATCGATGAGCTTTGGCTTACAATAAGCGTTGAAGTCACCTGCTGTTACCTGAAAATTCATTCTACTCATCTTGACCAATAGGCGGCGCGTTTTTATTGTTCAGTATTAAAACGCTTTTCTTTAAAACGGACCTTTTTCTAAAATCTTGTTGTCTCTTTCAACAATTTTGTCGAATTTATTTTTCATTAAAGTTGGAGGAATCATTGAAAGTTAAATTTAAGAAGTTTGGTGGACAAGTTCTGATTTTTCTTTGCGCAGAAGAACGTAAATTAAACCGAGAATCCAAACAAAAAACGCGTCAGCACTCCTTTTCAGGCTAAAAATTATTCTTTTATCTAAGATTACTGAATTCGGTCAAAAAGTGATTTTCAAAAACAAAAATTTTCTGGCAATTTATGATCTAATTTGAACTCACATAGGAACATCGTTTCCGTAATCGCTTTCCGTAATTTTTGATTCCTTGTGCTGAGACAAAGACGTGCACCTTCCGGAGCACTTGAAGGTGTTGAAAAATCGTCAAGACCACAAACGGTGTTGGGAGACTCGTATCTCGTAATGCATATGTTCAAACTGTGCTTTTATAGGCTCCTGAAAGCTGTACAAATGACAATGATAATTATAAAGATAACGTAAAGCCGGTTTTGTATCTTTTTGAACTACGCAGTTGAGTATTCTTCAAAATTCAAATTCAAAGTTTGCTTAAAATAGAGATGCGCTTCAGCGTTTATGCGATTGTAACTCACCTAGGAATGATCGTTTCCAGAATCGAATTGGTTCTTCTTCTTTGTTCTTCACGTTGCTCGAGCAGTCCATTATCTGCTGTTTGGAGAAAAGTCGCTGAAAGGCGATGTTGGAGAATAGTTGGCAGTAC
>MQUG01000297.1:0-32989 GCA_007213375.1 Steinernema feltiae | reverse complement strand
ATCCAGGATCCTTGTCGTAGTCCATTTTGGATTATTTCGATCGCGGGGTATCACACTACGGTAGTGCAGTGCGCAGAACAAAGAAATGCTCCTTCGAGTGAGTCGAGAACGACAGCGGATACCTGAATGCGAAGCGCAATTGCCAGGAAGTGTTTATGAAAGGTCGAAGAGGGGGACGCGCGCGAGAACGAGTGGAGCAACCGGATTTGCGGAATCCGGTGGCGCCGAAAACCGCTCGCAAACAAACGAAATTTGCCGTCACGTGGGGATTCGTGGAATCGAGGCTAAAAGAGGGATTCTGAGGGGAACGGTGGTTGCTGCGCTCAAAACAAAAGACGATGTTGATCGTGTGTGTCTCTGACAGCGAGAACACGCGCATACTGTAGGGGATACTGTAGGCGAAAACAGCGATTGAATGGAAGAGATGGAAGCAAAGTCGTTGGGAGTTTAATAAATCGTGCGCGAGGCGAAGCAGCCGAGCGTCAGCTCCGCGCAGACGTACAATAGCCGCGAGCGAAGCTGCAAGCGCCGGGGGCGGTCGAGATCCGCGCGGAGATGACTCGGAGCCGACTGGATGCACAGGCGCTGGCGGCACTTATCTTTCCCGCGCGACGACGCAGTTTACCGTTGTAGGCGGTGGGCCGACGCCAAGACGACCAAAGCTCAAAAACAAGTGAGAATTGAGTTGGAGCAACCTGACGACATAACAGTTCTGTTCTTGGGCGTTCGGCGCGCACGCGCACCGAAGGAATCAACATGACGCGTCCATTTTCGGAGAGAAGTGGATTCTTTGTAACCTGCGTGTTTGGGATGCTGAATTGCTCTCTACTGCAGGCTTCAGCAGCTCCCTTCATGCGTTTCTGAAGAATTACCCGATAGTCACAATTGGTGCTCCAGCTGGCGCTGACTAACGCTGACAAGCGCGGTAATTACGGTAATCATGAATCTAAAATTGTTCCGTGGCGCTGTTTGCTCTGATCTCGACGCTCGATTCAGCCGACATGCAAACGTCGCGTAAACATGCGCACCACTGCAAGCTCCTCGAGAGCTCTTCTCGAGCGCGGGATTCCGAGGATCGCGAGGCGTCCGACAACAAACACAGAGGAATGCCGCCTACAACTTGCCGATCGAATGGTCGCCCGGAGGAGAGCGAGGCCGATGGATGATCAAGTGCAACGGATCGCGATTTTCATTTATAATGATGAAGAAACACCCAACGGAAGCATCTGGTGAGTTGACCACCGAAATCAGCGTTTTCTCTTTGAATTTTCAGTAAATTCTCCGCTGCGGAACAAGCCCGGATGTTGTGCCACGAAGAAGCGCATCTCCTCGAGTGTTGGACGTTGTTCTCTGAGCACGATGCGTCCACAATTCAGCTCCAGCCCGCGATCGAAATCACCTTCCGCTTGCTCGATCGCTCCTCTCCAATCGCACGTTCACCTCCGAGTGAGTGGAATCGGCGTTAATGAATGTTTGGCTCTTTTTTTCAGATTTCGCATTTCCTTGACATCAGAAACTTCTTTGCTCCCGCGCGAAGACAAACACGCGAAAGATAAAAGAAATCTCTCGGCTTCGATCCGCGCGTCCCGAGATTACAATGTTGTGGGAGGGAGCGCAGAAACTGAGATGGATATGTGTTGGCCCGGCGAGGGGGTGGAAGGAAGACAGGTGGACGACTGGTTGCGGCTCCCCGACATCCGCAAACGCAAACATAATCGAACAAGAAGCGCGATCAGGAAGCGCGTCCAAACAAAAAGCGGCGGCGTTGCAAAGAACATTAGAAGCTGCGGATTCTCGTGAAGGACGAACGAAGGGAATTTCTGCGCCTTCGAGTGTCAGTCATCTCATTGTCGGTTGTAATGAACGGAGTGGGAACAACAGTTTATGAAAGACCGTTTTGAAAGATCAAATATTTGAACTTTGCGAGTCGAGAAAACGGAGATTTCGAGAATGAAGGAGAATCTCTGTTGGGGAGTCGAAAATTCCTTCTTGACCGCTCAGTTCTCTCTCTTCTCGGCTCCTCCATTCGCGGATGATGCACACTCTCGTGCCGCCGCGTCCACGGTCTTGCCCGCGAGGGACTACAGATGCACTTCTGAACATTTCACTTCTCACCTCTAGCGCAGTGTTTTCGTGGCAACAAAATGCCAGATATTCTCAAAATCGCCCTGGCGACTTAACTGAACTCGTTCTCTACGTGTAATTCTCATTGGAATTCGCCGCCCCGTCCTGCTTACACATCCTGCACTCATTCGGTCATCCGTGCAATTCAGCAATTTCCATCATTCGAGCTACCCAGCGCTTCTTTGGGCGGTAAACACGAGTGGATTTACGGGAAACGTCGGCTGAAAAGGCGATGTAGAACACTGGGCGAAGCAGAAACATACCAGAGAATTTTGCGATTTGCATGATTGCACCACCAACGAGTGCAGATGTGTAAGCAGGACGGGCGCGAATTCCAATGAGAATTACACGTAGAGAACGAGTTCAGTTAAGTCGCCAGGGCGATTTGAGAATATCTGGCATTTTGTTGCCACGAAAACACTGCGCTAGAGGTGAGAAGTGAAATGTTCAGAAGTGCATCTGTAGTCCCTCGCGGGCAAGACCGTGGACGCCGGCGGCACGAGAGTGTGCATCATCCGCGAATGGAGGAGCCGAGAAGAGAGAGAACTGAGCGGTCAAGAAGGAATTTTCGACTCCCCCAACAGAGATTCTCCTTCATTCTCGAAATCTCCGTTTTCTCGACTCGCAAAGTTCAAATATTTGTCTTTCAAAACGGTCTTTCATAAACTGTTGTTCCCACTCCGTTCATTACAACCGACAATGAGATGACTGACACTCGAAGGCGCAGAAATTCCCTTCGTTCGTCCATCACGAGAATCCGCAGCTCCTAATGTTCTTTGCAACGCCGCCGCTTTTTGTTTGGACGCGCTTCCTGATCGCGCTTCTTGTTCGATTATGTTTGCGTTTGCGGATGTCGGGGAGCCGCAACCAGTCGTCCACCTGTCTTCCTTCCACCCCCTCGCCGGGCCAACACATATCCATCTCAGTTTCTGCGCTCCCTCCCACAACATTGTAATCTCGGGACGCGCGGATCGAAGCCGAGAGATTTCTTTTATCTTTCGCGTGTTTGTCTTCGCGCGGGGAGCAAAGAAGTTTCTGATGTCAAAGGAAATGCGAAATCTGAAAAAAAGAGCCAAACATTCATTAACGCCGATTCCACTCACTCGGAGGTGAACGTGCGATTGGAGAGGAGCGATCGAGCAAGCGGAAGGTGATTTCGATCGCGGGCTGGAGCTGAATTGTGGACGCATCGTGCTCAGAGAACAACGTCCAACACTCGAGGAGATGCGCTTCTTCGTGGCACAACATCCGGGCTTGTTCCGCAGCGGAGAATTTACTGAAAATTCAAAGAGAAAACGCTGATTTCGGTGGTCAACTCACCAGATGCTTCCGTTGGGTGTTTCTTCATCATTATAAATGAAAATCGCGATCCGTTGCACTTGATCATCCATCGCCTCGCTCTCCTCCGGCGACCATTCGATCGGGCAAGTTGTAGGCGGCATTCCTCTGTGTTTGTTGTCGGACGCCTCGCGATCCTCGGAATCCCGCGCTCGAGAAGAGCTCTCGAGGAGCTGCAGTGGTGCGCATGTTTACGCGACGTTTGCATGTCGGCTGAATCGAGCGTCGAGATCAGAGCAAACAGCGCCACGGAACAATTTTAGATTCATGATTACCGTAATTAACCCTGCGCTTGTCAGCGTTAGTCAGCGCCAGCTGGAGCACCAATTGTGACTATCGGGCTAATTCTTCAGAAACGCATGAAGGGAGCTGCTGAAGCCTGCAGTAGAGAGCAATTCAGCATCCCAAACACGCGCTTACAAAAGAATCCACTTCTCTTCGAAAATGGACGCGTCATGTTGATTCCTTCGGTGCGCGTGCGCGCCGAACGCCCAAGAACAGAACTGTTATGTCGTCAGGTTGCTCCAACTCAATTCTCACTTGTTTTTGAGCTTTGGTCGTCTTGGCGTCGGCCCACCGCCTACAACGGTAAACTGCGTCGTCGCGCGGGAAAGATAAGTGCCGCCAGCGCCTGTGCATCCAGTCGGCTCCGAGTCATCTCCGCGCGGATCTCGACCGCCCCCCGGCGCTTGCAGCTTCGCTCGCGGCTATTGTACGTCTGCGCGGAGCTGACGCTCGGCTGCTTCGCCTCGCGCACGATTTATTAAACTCCCAACGACTTTGCTTCCATCTCTTCCATTCAATCGCTGTTTTCGCCTACAGTATCCCCTACAGTATGCGCGTGTTCTCGCTGTCAGAGACACACACGATCAACATCGTCTTTTGTTTTGAGCGCAGCAACCACCGTTCCCCTCAGAATCCCTCTTTTAGCCTCGATTCCACGAATCCCCACGTGACGGCAAATTTCGTTTGTTTGCGAGCGGTTTTCGGCGCCACCGGATTCCGCAAATCCGGTTGCTCCACTCGTTCTCGCGCGCGTCCCCCTCTTCGACCTTTCATAAACACTTCCTGGCAATTGCGCTTCGCATTCAGGTATCCGCTGTCGTTCTCGACTCACTCGAAGGAGCATTTCTTTGTTCTGCGCACTGCACTACCGTAGTGTGATACCCCCGCGATCGAAATAATCCAAAATGGACTACGACAAGGATCCTGGATGGCAGTACCTGCGTCAGTCGCAAGAACAGGTAAGCGAAGCATCGGAGAGAGAGTCCACGCGGAGTTCAGCTTCTTGCGGCAACGACCAAGAAGTTCGACTCGAAGAAGAACGTTTGGATTCCGGACAACGAGGAAGGATTCCTCGCCGCAGAGATCAAATCGACCAAGGGCGACCAGGTCACCGTCGTGACGTCGAAAGGCGTCGAGAAGGTGATGAAGAAGGATGAAACGCAGCAGATGAATCCCCCCAAGTACGAGAAGACCGAAGACATGGCGAATCTGACCTTCTTGAACGACGCTTCCGTGCTTCACAATCTCAAACAGCGCTACTTCTCCATGATGATCTACGTGAGTGAATGCGCGTGATTCCCGTGCGACGACTTCCTTTCAGACCTACTCGGGACTGTTCTGCGTCGTCATCAACCCCTACAAGCGCCTCCCGATCTACACAGAGTCCGTGTGCAAGATGTTCATCGGCAGACGCCGCAACGAAATGCCGCCGCATTTGTTCGCCGTTTCCGACGAAGCCTACCGCAACATGGTGCAAGACGGCGAGAATCAGTCAATGTAAGTCCGCAAGGAAAGTTGCAGATGATTAGAAAATGTCCCTGTTAAGGCTGATTACTGGTGAATCCGGCGCCGGCAAGACCGAAAACACGAAGAAGGTCATCTCCTACTTCGCTATCGTCGGAGCGACGCAAGCCGCTGCGTAAGTCCCGCGCATCTGATGCCCGAACTCTCAGAATCGCTTCCAGGAAGAAGATTAAGACGACGAAGAAGAAGGCGAGTCTCGAGGACCAAATCGTGCAGACGAACCCCGTGCTCGAAGCATTCGGTAACGCAAAGACCGTCCGCAACAACAACTCTTCGCGTTTCGGAAAATTCATCAGAATCCACTTCAACAACGCCGGAAAACTCGCCGGAGCCGACATTGAGCATTGTGGGTTCACACTCTCTCTCTATTCTAACCTAATTCGCATTTAGACCTTCTGGAGAAGTCTCGTGTCATCAGACAAGCGCCCGGAGAGCGCTCGTACCACATCTTCTACCAGATCATGTCGGGAGCGATCAAAGGACTCAAGGAGAAGCTTCTTCTGACCAGAGACATCCGCGAGTACCACACAGTGTCCCAAGCGGAGGTCACCATCGACGGAATCGACGACAAAGAAGAGATGGCGATCACCGATGAGTCGTTCGACATCATGCACTTCACTGAAGCCGAGAAGAGCGACCTCTTCGCTCTCACGGCCGCCATCATGCACATGGGAGAGTTGAAGTTCAAACAGAGACCTCGCGAAGAGCAGGCCGAGTGCGAAGACTCCTCTGGTGGGATACACGGCGATGACCCGCTGACTGACGATTGATTTCAGAAGGAGACCTCGCCTGCCAGCTCATCAAGGTCGATCCAGTGAAGTTCATAACCGCGCTTCTGAAGCCTCGTGTCAAGGTCGGCACCGAGTGGGTAAACAAGGGCCAGAACCTCGACCAGGTCAACTGGGCCATCGGAGCGTTGTCCAAGGCGCTCTACGCTCGCATGTTCCATTGGCTCATCAAGCGGTGTAACAAGACGCTCGACGCTCAGGACCTCTCGCGTGACCACTTCATCGGAGTTCTGGACATCGCTGGATTCGAAATCTTCGACGTAAGCGCCTGAACGAGAGAAGAGAGCTAATCGCAAATGCTGCTTTAGCTCAACAGCTTCGAGCAGTTGTGGATCAACTTCGTGAACGAGAAGCTGCAGCAGTTCTTCAACCACCACATGTTCGTCCTCGAACAAGAAGAGTACCAGCGAGAAGGCATAAAGTGGGAGTTTATCGATTTCGGTCTCGATCTCCAGGCTTGCATCGAGCTCATCGAGAAGCCGCTTGGCATCATCTCGATGCTCGACGAGGAATGCATTGTGCCCAAAGCCAGCGACATGACCCTCGCACAGAAGCTCAACGACCAGCATCTCGGAAAGCACCCCAACTTCCAGAAACCGCGTCCCCCGAAGGAAAACAGGCCGAAGCGCACTTGGCCATCGTGCACTACGCGGGTACCGTGCGTTACAACGTGAAGGCGTGGCTTGAGAAGAACAAGGACCCTCTGAACGACACCGCGGTCTCCGTGCTCAAAGGAAACGCCGGAATGCAGCTACTGACGGACATCTGGGACGATTACAAAACGCAGGAGGACGTCGCGAACATGGTGAAGAGCGGAAAGACCGGAAAAGTCGGCAAGAAGAAGGGAAAGTCCGCCTCTTTCATGACGGTCTCCATGCTCTACCGCGAATCTCTGAACAACCTGATGGAAATGCTCCACCAGACGCACCCCGCACTTCATCCGCTGCATCATCCCCAACGAGCACAAGAAGTGCGGCGTCATCGATGCGAACCTCGTGCTCAACCAGCTCACCTGCAACGGTGTGCTCGAAGGAATCCGCATCTGTCGCAAGGGTTTCCCCAACAGACTCCCTTACCTCGACTTCAAACAACGGTGAGTTGGCCAATTCAGAACAACTGTTGGCCGATCGACCCAGTGACTGTAATCTAGCGTCGCGTCTCAATGTAATCGTCTTGAGAGTTTACTCATATTTCCAGGTACACGTGCCTCGCTGCCGACGCCGCTAAATCGGGAAAAGACCCGAAAGAGTCGGGAACTCGGGTACTCGAAACGCTCAGCAAGAACGGATCACTCAAACCCGAAGAGTTCCAATGCGGTACAACGAAGGTAGCGGCCGATCGTTCGTTCCAACTCAATTCTCTGCGATTTAGGTTTTCTTCAAAGCGGGAGTTCTGGCGCACCTGGAAGAGCTGCGCGATGAGGCTCTGGCCATCATCATGACAAAGTTCCAAAGCGCGTGCCGTGGCTATCTCGGCCTCTGCGACTACAAACGCCGTCTCGACCAGAAGTAAGCGCAGTTCTAGAAATTCTCTAGCTAATCGTGTTTCCTCAGGGTTGGACTCGTCATCATTCAGCGCAACATCCGCAGTTGGTGCACGCTGCGCACCTGGAATTGGTTCAAACTGTACAGTCGTGTGAAGCCTCTGATCAAGGGATCGAAGAAGGACGAAGAGTTCGAAGCCCTGGAGCAGAAGTGCAAAGAGCTGGAGGACGCCGTCTCCAAGGGCGGAAAAGACCTTCTGAACACCAAAGACGACCTCCGCAAGATGCAGGCCGAACGGCAGCAACTCCAACTGCAACTGGAACAGGAACGTGAGTTGATCGCCGAGGGCGATGAGCGCTCCGCGAAGCTTTTGGCACAAAGGAGCGAGGCGGAGAAGCAGCTGGCGGAGCTGAACGAGCAGCTGAACTACCAGGAAGACCAGAACTCTGCCTTGGCAAAGGCGAAGAAGAGAATCGAGACCGACAACGAGTCATTGAAGAAAAACGTCGGAGAGTTGGAGCAGACGCTGAAGAAGCAGGAGTCCGAGAAGCAGAGCAAGGACCACCAGATCCGCTCGCTCCAGGACGAGATCACGTCACAGGACGAAGTCATCTCGAAGATCAATAAGGAGAAGAAGAACCAGGAGGAGGTGAACCGTCGACTACTCGAAGACATCCAGGCCGAAGAGGACAAGGTCAACCACATCAGCAAGATCAAGAACAAGTTGGAGCAATCGCTCGACGAGATGGAGGACAACTTGGAAAGAGAGCGGAGAAACCGCCAGGACCTTGAAAAGCAACGTCGCAAGGCCGAAGGAGAACTGAAGGTCGCTCAAGAGAACATCGAGGAGCTCCAGCGCCAGAAGATGGACATGGACAGCGCCATCAAGAAGTGAGTTTGCCGCGCACTCTCTTCTCAGTACCGGAATTGTTTTAGAAGGGATGGTGAACTGGTCGCGTTGGCCAGCCGCTTGGAAGACGAGCAATCGCTCGTGTCCAAGCTTCAGCGCCAAATCAAGGAGCTGTTAGCCCGTGTTCAGGAACTCGAGGAGGAGTTGGAGTCCGAGCGCCAAGCGCGTCAGAAGGCGGAGAAATCGCGCAACGACATGCAGCACGAGTTGGAGGAACTGGCAGATCGTCTGGATGAGGCTGGCGGAATCACTCAGACCCAGATGGAACAGAACAAGAAGCGTGAAGCTGACTTGGCGAAAATGCGACGCGACTTGGAGGAGAACGCGTTGAGTCAGGAGAGCGCGATGGCGATGCTGAAGAAGAAGAACGCCGACGCCGTCGCAGAACTCAGCGACCAAATCGACGCCGTGCAGAAGATGCGCACCAAGTGGGTCCCCTTCAGTCACTTGACGGAACAAACGCGTTTTTCAGAGTGGAGAAGGAGAAGTCGATGCTCCAACGCGACGTCGAAGACCTTCAGAACTCTCTCGATGGCGAATGCAAACAGCGCCAGAACATCGAGCGTCTTGCGAAGCAGGTGAGCTCCTCGCTTCTAGAGCAGCAGGTTTCATGCGCGTGCGTTTAGCTCGAGTCACAACTCACCGATGTGCAGTTGAAGAGCGACGAACAGGCGCGTCATATCCAGGAACTCGTGTCAAACAAGAATCGCACGCATGGAGAGAACAGCGATCTAACGCGTCAGTTGGAGGATGCGGAGAGCCAAGTGGCCGTTCTGAATCGCATCAAGAGCCAACTTGCCACGCAACTCGAAGACATGCGCCGTCAAGTCGACCAAGAAACCCGCGACCGTCAGAGTGTCTCTTCGCAGTTGGCTAACTATCAGTTGGAATGCCAGCAACTGCGTGAATCCCTCGAAGAGGAGCAGGAAGGCAAGACCGAACTGCAGCGACTCGTGTCGAAGGCAAATGCCGAAGCGCAGCAGTGGCGAACGCGCTACGAGGGCGAAGGAATGAGTCGCGCGGAGGAGCTCGAGGAGGCGCGTCGCAAGCTCCAGACCAAGGTGCAGGAGATGCAAGAAACCGTCGAGACCGCCCACCAGAAGATTGGCTCCCTCGAGAAATCGCGGCAGCGTCTCCAGCAGGAGCTGGAAGATGCTCAAGTTGACGCCGACCGCGCCAACTCGCTCGCAAACTCTCTTGACAAGAAGCAAAAGGGATTCGACAGAATCATCGACGAGTGGAAGCGCAAATGCGACGCGCTCGGCCAGGAACTCGAAGCGAGCCAGCGTGAGACTCGCAACGCCAGTACCGAGAGCTTCCGTCTTCGCAACGCGCTCGACGAATCCGCTGAGCAGACGGAGAACGTCCGTCGCGAGAACAAAGTGCTCGCGCAAGAGCTCAAGGATCTCACAGATCAGCTCGGGGAGGGCGGAAAGAGCGTGCACGAGCTGCAGAAGTGCCGTCGGCGCTTGGAGCTCGAGAAAGAAGAGTTGCAGCAGGCGTTGGACGATGCCGAAGGCGCCCTTGAAGCGGAGGAATCGAAGATGATGCGCGCTCAAGTAGAAATTTCGCAGATTCGTTCCGAGATTGAGAAGCGTCTCAACGAGAAAGAAGAGGAATTCGAAAACACCCGCAAGAATCACCAACGCGCTTTGGAGTCGATGCAGGCGAGCCTGGAGACTGAGTCGCGCGGTCGCGCTGAACTCCTCCGTGTGAAGAAGAAGCTCGAGTCGGACATCAACGTGCGTTTCGAGGGATTTGAGGATTTTGTTCACGTGACTGCTTTAGGAGCTCGAAATCGCCCTCGACCACGCGAACAAGGCGAACGTCGACGCACAGAAGAACATCAAACGGTACCAGGACAACATCCGCGAACTCCAGGGTCAGATCGAGGAGGAGCAACGCACTCGTGAAGAAATCCGCGACCAGATGAACCTTGCCGAGCGCCGCGCCCAGATTGCTCAGTCGGAGAAAGAAGACTTGGCAGTCGTTTACGAACAGGTGGGAATCGAGATTCTAAAGGTCGCTATAACGTAATTTAGTCGGAACGCGGCCGGCGTCAAGCCGAACTCGAAGCCGCCGACGCGAAGGAGACCGTCGCTTCCCTCGTGAACTCGAACGCTTCGCTTTCCGGAATCAAACGGAAGTTGGAGGCCGAGATGCAGCAGCTGCAAGCCGAGGTGAACGAAACGTTAACGGAGCTGAAGAGTTGCGATGACCGCGGAAAGAAGGCCTCGTTGGACGCCGCGCGTCTCTCAGAGGAGCTCCGCGCCGAACAGGAGCACTCCGCGAACATCGATCGTCAGCGCAAGGCGATGGAAATGGCGATGAAGGTGAGCGGGGTACTGTAGAACTCGATTGAATTCGGCTCATCATTGCAGGAGATGCAAGTGCGGCTCGACGAAGCCGAATCCGTTGCATTGAAGGGCGGACGACGACATCTGGCGAAACTGGAGCAGAGAATGCGCGAGTTGGAGTCTGAGTTGGAGGGCGAAGTGCGTCGCCATGCGGATTCTCAGAAAAACCTTCGCAACAAGGACCGCCGAACGCGCGAGCTGCAGTTCCAGGTCGACGAGGACAAGAAGTCGAGCGAGCGGATGTACGATTTGGTGGAGAAGCTGCAAGGAAAGATCAAGACCTACAAACGCCAAGTGGAGGAAGCGGTAAGTCGCCCTCCCTCGCTCCTGAAATCAGGGTTCTTGTAGGAACAACTCGCCACCACGAATCTCGCCAAGTACCGCCAACTCCAGCACATGTTGGAGGACGCCGAAGAACGCGCCGACATCGCAGAAAACTCGCTGGCGAAGATGCGCGCGAAGACTCGTTCTGGAAGCCACATTTCCCGCGGACTCATGCATTCGGTAAGGCCACACACACGCGACTGATTCTCATGTGCGGCGCTTTAGCTGTCGAGCTCCGGCTTGGCCGCTCGTTCGATTTCCCGATCGCGCGGAGATATGGTCGATGACGAGTGAACAACGCCTCGCGGAAGTGAATCGCGACGTTTTACTTAATGTATCTTTCTTTCAAGCGACGATGTATATATGCTGCTCTGATGTTAGCCACGATACGAACCTGTTATGTTTACCTCTGCTTAGATGCTCTACTAACCCTCATAAATGCTCCTTCGTTCATTTATTTCAATTGCCCACAGTCTGCGATGCGGATCTCCTTCGTGGTGCGGCCTTTCTGAGCGCCGTTTCCTTCCAGAATGCCGAATGATTCGAGGCGATCGAGGACGCTGAATCCTTCGATGAGTTTCCCAAAGACGACGTGGTACTGATCCATCCTGAAACGAGCAAATAGGCACAGAACGATGAGGAAACCAACCAGGGACACTCGTTGAAGGTGACGAAGAAGCGCGAGGATACCGTATCTGGCCAGCCGTAGTTGTCCATGCTGAGGACGCCGCGCGAGTCGTGTTTCAAATTGAAATTCTCGTCCTCGAAGTACTTCTCTCCGTAGATCGATCGACCCCCGAGCGCTCGGCGTTGTTCGTCTCGAAGTCGCCACTCTGAAAACGAGGATTCGCGGACGGGGCACCGGAGACTCACACAGGCGCAGAAGGTCGGAATCACGCGGTAGAAAACGCATCCTTTGTAGCCGAATCCTCGCTCGCCCGTGCAGAGAACGCGAAAGTTCTCGACGGTCTTCGGGACGACGTCCTTCCGCAGCTGAAACACCGACTGAACGCGGTCTTCGGATCGGGGTGGAAGCAAACTACTCTGACGGAACCACCGTAACCGAACGACCCAACGCACAAACCTCGAATACGAGTCTTCCGATGTCGTCGCCGGCCGCCGTGAGATCAAAAAAGACGATCGGATTCGTCTCCATCTCCAAATGCGATTGGCGACTCTTCCGCGCTGTTTCCGCCGGTCTCCCAAATTAGCCGCGATCCCCACTCACCGCCTGATTGGCGCCGATTCCCCAGCGCCCAGAAGTCGTCCCGGCAGAAGTCGTCGCGGCGAATGCGATTATTTCCGGCGCAGCAGCGATAAACACCGACTGCCGCGCGAACTCTTAATTCGATTGCGTCGGAAAGTTCCGCAGACCTCGTCAGTAACCTCGTTTCCCTGACATCACTGCCTCTCAGGCGCCATTTCGGGCATCTCCTCCTCAAGGGAGACCTCTCCACCGCGGTCACCGTTTCCCCACTTCGATGTTCAAAGAACAAGCGGATTGGGAGCGAACTTCTTCGTTATCGGCGACGGATCTTCGGACCTTGCGGAGTCCCTCCGGGCCGATCGGAGCAAGTTTTCCGCTTCAGCTCTTCTTTTCCGACCCAACAGCGCTATTCGCGAAGAATAGATCGGCCTGCAAAATTGAATTTTGTCCGCACGGTGATGCGCGCACGTAATTCTCAAGTGTTCACCAATTTATCTCTCCGCTAATACACTTTGGCGCAACTCTGTTGCGACCGCGCACCTCCTAAGAACTCAAAGAACGCGGAGAGCTTCAGCAGAAGTCCTCACACGACCTTACTTCGACCTCGGAGTGGACTACAGTAGGCGACAGTAGCCGGCCCGCGCAGCAATTAGCAGGTGGCAACCCGCTCTGCTAATGGATGTCACCCGAGAATCGCACGAAAATGACGCTTTCTGGGAGAATGCGTGCGAAAACAACGCGATTTGCACGACCGCGCCCTTGAAGTGGGCGATTGCGTGAATCACGCGGATTCCGCGGTCACTCCGTGGGAGCCGGAAATTACGAATTTCTGTTCAGTCACGGAATGTGCCGAATTTCTGATATTTGCGGCGTGAATCGACCGAAACAGAGAGTGACAAAGCAGTCGTTGGTGGCTCAGGTTGACTTTGTCGTCTTGAAATTAACGGATTTTGTTTCTTTTGTCCCAATACACTCTCGAATCCATTGTTGATGAGTCAGGGAGAGAGAACGCGCGCCACAATCGGCAGAAGATTGCGATCCTGCGCTTCTCACTTTCCGAATCGTCTAACGACGCCGATGGCCGATTTGAAGACGAAACGAGGGACGATTAGAGGTGCGCATGTGTTCGCCACGCGTCCTTCGCCCGGAAACGGAGAGCAACATGAATATTTCACGTTCGGCAGATTCTCCGTGAATGGAGAAGTGGTGAAACGGAAAATCCTGCAGAAAGCGAGCGAAATGACGTCGAGAGGAGAAGGGACGCAGACGGCATTCGGCGTTGAGGGCACGGAAGGAATGGTTACGGTATGCCGTGCTTGTGAAGGGATCCCATCGACTTCCTCCACTGCAACGGATTCCCACAAAGTGCAAATGTGTTTTGGTGGGATCGCGCTTCTCTCCCAAGTGCCCGACAGCAACATTCCGCTCTCTTTTCTCTTCCAAACGATCATGTCCGGCCTAAGGACACGCATCCCCCGATGTTCCTCTTAGGGAATGGAGAAAATAGAACTTTCCCTTCCCGCGAACCTCTTTGTCATCCCCGGGTCCTCCACCCCTCGCCAACTCCAATCAGGACGCCTTCTCAGCTTCTTCTCGACGGGGCGTGCCTTCGCTCGTCACGCTTTCTCCGCTTGTTCGCAGCTCTAATTCCGACGACTCGTGTCCAACTGGCCGAGCCCCAAACAACCTCAATCGCAGAATGTTAAGCTCCATCGGCGGCGGTGCTTCCATGTTTTCGGCGCATTTTCGCCTTCTCGCGCTCTTCTTCCTCGTCGTCGTCTGCTGTGAGTTTCTAAACGACTTGCAACCTTCTCTCCTCAAAATGCACTTCCTCTTCTCCTAATTAGCCTCTTTTGAAAGTTGTTTCATTGTGTTCTGGTTGTGGTTGAAGCAAGAATGCTGACCTGTGCAGCCGGAGAGAGGGTGAGCTGGGATAGGAAGGCTCCCTGAGCGGCCAAAGTCGTCCATCTCACTCCCTAAACACATCAATTTCCGCAGGCAGTTTCCGATCGGATCCAATTTAAGTAATCCGAGGGCGCCGCTCTTGCTTCCCCCAATTTTCGCTCAATCGGTGATCCATCAAACGCCTCCGACAACGCGATAATTGCCTTCGAACCCCCTTTCGGCATCGATCGTTCGCACTTCCCAAAATGCCTCCAACATAACGATCGAGAGGGTACTGTAGCGTTAGACAAAACATTTAGCGTCTTGTGAATTATTAACGCGAGTTTTTGGTTGTTTTGGAGTCCGCCGAGTCGCTGATGGCGGAGCAGCTGGACGCGCATCAACAGCAATCGCCCTTTGGAGGGGGATGAATTGCCTGTTTCCAAATCGGTTATTAATCTTCGCGCGCGAATTGGAAGCGCGAATCCCCGCGGACCGCTCTCCGTCACGCGCTTCTTCTCAGTCCCCCGGGAAACCACGGAATCCGCGCAGAAAAAAGACTTTGGCGCTCGCTCGTTGCTGCCAAGTGCGAAGTTCAATTGGTTTTCCTCCCCTCGGGGACCCTCACCGCTTAGCACACAACACACATTCCCTGAATCGCTCCTTTCAGTGCAATCGCTGGTCGAATCCACGAGGCAATACGAAGTCGTCGATCGCAAGTAAGTGCGTTTCTCACCTCGCGTCCTCAATCGCGTTTCAGCGACGTCCTCTCGCTCCACAAACGCGGAGGCGCGCGCGCCTTCGTCGGTCCGCGCTCCAACGTCTTCTCCGACAGTGCAAACTTCCTCTATCCTTCCGCTAAAAGGTACCGTAACCCGTATGTCACAGTATCACACGTCGGGTTCAGACTCAGCGGGGTGATGCCCTACTACTTCTACGAAAGTCAGCCGAAACGAGGCGGCGGACGCGCCTTCAACAGCTACTGGAACGGCGGCATCGATCAGGGCAAACGGTGAGTGGCGGTATGCGTTGTTCCACTCAACCAGGTGTCCCTTTCAGTCTCTTCGACGACTACAGGAAACGAGGAAGCTACGACGACTACTTCTGAGAAGAGAAGCGATTTCGAACTTTGTGTGCAAACTACGTTTGTGAATATTTAATAGCTACCGTACTCCTCCGTTCAGAAGAAACGATCGCTGTGAGAGTGACAAGTGATCATTGTGTTCTCTGTGCAATAAATTCGCTCGTTTCTTTCCGATTTTCGTCGACTCGTGGGCAAAGCGAGGAGACGGGTGTGAGCGAATAATCATTTTCGCCGCTCGCGCTAATTATTTTAGAAATTAGCCAGCATTTTGACTAAAAACAGCCGTCACCGCATTGCGAATTACGATATGTGCCGCTCGGTTGTAAACAAATTACGAGCGGCTCCACAGAATCCGAGAAAAGGAGTCGCGGAGGCAAACCAAATTCGATTAGAAGATCAGAAACTGAGTGAACCAAACCACTCGCTGCATGTGGATTGCAGTGATGACAGATTTGTGGCGTTGGCTTTATCGATCGTCGCACGTTATCGAATTCCGCTTTCTTCAATTCAATTCACCTAAACGCTGCCGCACGAAATCCCGTTCCGGTGCTGGTGAGGCCGTTTTATGAGTTCCGGCACATTATTTCCCCTAATTTGTTTGATCAACGACCAAAACAATTAATCGCCTGGATCGGAGCGCGGTGAATGCGCTCGCAACACTCCCTTTCGTTGTGAAAATCGCGCAAAATGTGCGCAGCAGCGTCTGGAGCACCATTTGCGGCGTTGTTGACAACGCGAACTTTTGCAGAAAGAAGTTTCGAGAAATCGTCTGAATTCCTGTCGTTGTATCCCACACGTTCAATGTGTCGTCGGTGAGCACCGAAATGCGATGAGGAAGGAGGGAAGAGGTCGTCAACCAGAAAACAGAAAATCAAGAGGATTCTGAGTAAACATCCTCCGTGATTCCCCTTGACGTCCAAGTGTTTGTCGAATAAACTCTCAGCGTCAACACTGAAACGCGTTCCATTTCGCTGCAACTCGCAGCATTTTCGCTGATTTCTCCCGGCGTTCTTTCGTTCTCCAACGGCTCATTTGAAATTGCGCTGGTTCCATTCCTCGCAGCAGACAGAAATCGCGTTTCCTCATTCCCCAGCTGCCTCTGAAAACAGCGCACAGCTCATATGCATGCTCCTTTGCACAACAGGCATGCTACCGAGCAGAACGGGCATTATACGACAGCATTTCCTGCAAGTAATGAGAAAAAGAACTTACAAGCAACAATAAATGGCGCGCCCAGTGACAGAGAATTGCAGTGAGCTCGCTCAAGTTGCGCCATGCAAAAAGAGTTTATCCTGGCATCATTGTGAACATCAGACCACAAAAACGTATTTCAGCGATCGAGAAACCGTTCAGCGATCCGAATATACGGCAACACAGCTGGTCTCGACGCAATGAGATCCTGACGTCTTTTGGGCGGCTGTACCGTTGATAACTGAATCCGCCGTCGATTTCTCGGCTAGAAGATGACTACAAATCCGCTTTTGTTGCACCAAATTCACTGGAACAATTGAAATGCAACGATCTGTGCAGAAGCCACGAGATCACTTTTGAAGCGAATGACCAAATCCATGCAGAAACGTTTCATCCATTCTTTGGCTATCTTAGACGGTCATCTGGCTTGTTGGTGTAGAGCAAAAGCTTGAAAGAGCTAAGAAACGCGTTTTGTGGCGGCTCCAACAAAATCCATTTCAAAAGTCATCTCTCAACTCTCAGTCAAGTCCGTCATCATTAGTCTCCTCATCATCTCCAAACCAAAATCAGATGTTCTGAACGCTTCGTTAGCTTTTAGCCATGTGGTCGCCTCCACAAACGAGGGTTCTGCGCTTCGTCAACTAATCGGTTCAAAACAAACGAATAAATCGCTTCATATGGCCAGAATGATGACACCGACGCACATGGAGGCATAAACCGGGTTTAATTAACCGAAAACAACTTTTGTTTGTTGAGGGCTAGTTCGTAGTCCGTGCGCCACACTCCCTAATCATCGCTGCCATCCCAATCCTCCGAAATTCCCATTTTCCTCCGAGTCCTGAATTCATTTCGATTACTTCCACTGCATAAATCAAATCATTCGTCACCTCATAAGCGCCTTTCCTCCTATTCGCCTTCATTAGCTCTTCGGAGCAATTATTCGCCCAATAAAACTCTCCGCTCCTCCGCCATTTCGTCTCCTCGGATCTCTAATCTTCTCCACGATAATCGTTCTTCTCGATTTCGCGAATCGCTTCTGAAATTGGCGCTCTCGGCGCCCCTTCCGACCTCTTCAGAAATGCAAATTAACGGGCGACTCCGATTGACTCGTGATTTATGCGAATCGCCCTTTAAAGGCAATGCAATCGCTTCGAGAGTCACTTGGGCGCACGTGTCGAAACGTGCGATTTCTGTTTTCCCCTTTCGTGCCTTCGAAAAGCGAATCTTCCGTAGTTTGGCTTCTCTGTTTCGCTTCCTTCAACCTCAACACAGCGGAACTTCATCGCTCTCAAGGCTCTTCGAGTGAGTTTTTTCCAAACCGAGGATTGCGAGGTGAAAGTTTGCTTCTCCTGGTTAGCGAAATTGCGAAAATCAGATTCCGGCAGTTCCTAGAAAACCGAGTAAAGTAATAGGCTTGATGTCTTTATTTCAACTGACAATGAGTCATTTTTGGTCGAAAACACTTACCGTATGCCCTCAAAGACGGCGTTGCACGGCTGATTAGAGATCAAGCGGCGCCCAATGGAGAGGCGCCGAACTATGGAGCTTCCGTTTGTTCTGAACACGCGCGCGTCCTTTCTGTGCGCGCACAAACTGCGCTGAATTCTCTGTGCGCGAAGTAGTTGAATCGCTGCAGAGTTCACTGGAGCAGCTCGCATCAAACGTCCCATCGCATGCATGAGACTCTTCTCAGCACTCCGGTTGACGTAATTTTTGATCTAAATTGCGAGAACAAAGTTCATTTCTCGTCTCGACGTTTTCCAGCTGAAACAAAAACAAAACTCTAAATTTGCTCCGCATGCGCTATGCAGAGGAGAACTCTTCGATCTCTTGAAGAACGTTTCTCACCACTTCGGCTTGCACTCCTAAAATAGATTCTATGCATCGACGAGTGGACGCATCGCTTCGCATCTTGAACCGTGCGCTGACGGGTGGTAATTGCGCGTAATTGTTCTCTTTCGTCAGTCTGCTACAAAGTCAGCCGCAGTGCACCCCAACCGCTCTCCCCGGAGAGATCAGAGTTTGATCCACTCTGTCCCGTGAATCTCGCTCAACAACGATTTACCCTGCTGCCGTCGTCGAATCCGTCACATTCACCAGCCGAGAGTCACGGGAACGTCATTTTCCATTCGACATCTCGCGTGTTTGAATTTTAAAACGAATTTACAAAATTACTTGATTGGGTCGTTAGGCGAACGACGTTAACAACCGATACAATTATCTCCCGCGTGGTGCCCACACGCAGTGGCTACTGTAGCGCGCAGAGTTCCATGGAAGGATGCAAATCTGGCGAATCTTCGCTGTTTGCCTTCTCATCAGCGTCAATCCGTTTTGCGCTCTTTGTTTTTCCGCAATCGACCACTAAATCTTTGGATTCCGCGGTCCTAATCGAATTCCGGTTTCCCTAACAACAAATTCGGTTTTCGTCCTCAAGTCCCCGAAGGTGTCCGCATAGCGGGCCGATGCGCGCGTTTATGGCGTCATTCCCTGTTTATGGCTTTCGACGCACTCGAAGTGACGCGCGAAATTGATATTCGGCTGCGGATTCCCCTTCCGGAGGTCCAAAGTTGGATTTCTGTTTGTCTTCCGCGCGCTCTTCGCGCGTCAAATGTTGCAGAAACAAATTTCGTGTTTCGATTCGATTTTCCGCTCCAACGGGGAATCTCGGGAGAGGAAGTCGCGTTCTGATCGCTGCGCTAATCAACTTAGGAGATAAACAATCCGATTTCGAAGTTAAACGGCAAAGTTCGTTTCGCTCCGCGCTGAGAAGCCGCGATGACTCGGCCGCGTGAGGTACGATTCCCAGAGTGCAACCGCTGGTTTCTCCGCTTAATCGCGTCGTTCTCAACCGGCAGCTGCTTTCGAATCGCGTATCCGTTCTTTATTTTCATAGAGAAAACCAAAAACAATCGAAAACTCGCGAATTCACCTGCGAGGGAGCTGATCCTCTGCAAATTAATTCGTTCGGTGACTCAGCCGCGCGAAGTGAAGCGCGAATTAAACATTTACGACCCCTCGGCTGCTGCAAAACAGGGACTCAGTCTCCTCGACTCCGGAGACCCGAGGGTACACGTCTTCTTCGCTCCTGTCGCAATCCGCCTCCGCAGATTCTCCTTCTATTTCGTGCCCCGAGAGCCCTCCAGGAAGCGAAGCGTTCGATTTCAACTGCAATCGTCCGGATTCGTCGAAATTTCGGTTTGCTATGCATAAGCGTATTTGATTTCGCTCGATTTCCGCAGACGACGACTTCCGGCGCGCCATCTGAGACGTCTTCTGCATTAGCACAGAGCGCGCGTCTACACGAGAGGCGCACCTGAGGACGCATTTAGCGAATGTTGCGATGCGGAAGGAAGGAGATCTTCGTTTCCGGAGCAAAGATTCCTCCGATCACTCAACGAAATGCTTTGGTTTCACGCGTACACGGAGGGAGACGATTTCTTGCGAAGTGTCTTCCTAGAAACGTTCCGTATTTACATTTCGAATCCTCCAGCGTTTAATAATCGACGACCGCCGACGTGAATTCACGCCGCTACGAATACTTCATGTCAAAAGAGGCGGTTTTGTCCCGAAACGTCATTCTCGGACTTGAAAGTAGTTTTCGTCACGATTTCTTGTCTCCCAAAGTCCTTCTCGATCCTAAATTCATTGCGAGGACGACTTGATTGCTGTTTTCACCCTCTTTTGCGAATCTCGATCAGTCCTGGTCACTCGCTTCTAGTCACCGTCGATCCTATCACGAGGCTCCAGCATAGCTCCGGTCGCGTGGAGCGCGGATCCTCCAGAAAACAATTTCGGATATTCGAGGGCCGAATTGTTTTTGTTTTCGCTTTTGCCGATTGAAATAATGTGATAACGAATCTCTGATCCACTTGCCGCCGCCGGCGAGTGGGTGCGCGACTTTCACGAGTGGCCGCCCTGCGCCCTCCCGGAGGCCCCAAAGTGCCGTTCTGATCTCCCGGTGACAAATTGTCTTCAATTAGTGCTTGGCCAGGGGATTTAGACTCATCCTCGACGTCATCGGCGCCACTTTCGGTTATCGCACTTCGAATCCTCGGAACTTCCGCCCCTCCGACGCATTTATTTTCGGAAATTGCGAAACGCGAATCGGCGTTGGCGCACTCCGCGAGTTAGCGCGTGACTCACGCTATCGTAAACTGTTTGTTCGGTCAAATTACCTCAAAGTCCACTAATCTGAATTGTGGTTGGGATAATTGGGATTGAAATGACGCTGTGAATCAGAAAACCAAGTCGTTTTGCTATCGGAAACCGTTCCCTCGAGTTCGCCTGTCGCTCATCAGCGGAAAAGTCCAAATTTACCGCGAAACCTCACACGTTCGTCTCTATTTTCGTCCTCGCCATCGCCAATTAACTTGGGCATTTATATCGGCCGCACTTCGGCAATCCGATTTGAGTGACGCGAAGTGAGAGGACGCGGATTCCGAAATGACCGCCGTTTTGTTTGTTTTCGCGGATTTCGCTCTCTTTCGCCCAATTTCGTCCCCCGAGGGTGCGCGAGTAAATAATCGCCGCTTCCCTCCGGACACCCTCCAACAAACGTCTTCCTTGACTTCGTGGAGAACACATTTGACGCTGTTGTTCTGGTCGTCTTCGCCGCCTCTTCGTTCCCGGCGGTGAATCTGAAGTGAGGCGAAAGCCTTTTTCTGTTAAAAATTAAGAAAGTCAGAGTTTCGCGAAAACAAATCCTTCATTCCTCTCACTTTCTCAATCCTCGCGATTTTCCGCGTCGCTTCGTTTCTGAGTTTCTCTCTTCTTCGGAGGTAAGCTTTCGAAGTTCGCACCCCGCGCACGCGTATTTCGGCTCCGTTTCACGGCTCCTTCGCCGGCATTTGTGAATTCTCCGTGAGGGGAAAGATTCGTGCCGATCTCGGCAGGAACTTTGAATCTTCGGCCTCGGGCGTCGCGAATCGTAAACAGCGAAGTTTTCATTAAGGAAAAGTTGCGATTTTGAAACGGAAGCGGAGGGCAAACAGAGATTGCGTCATTTCTGGTCAGGAGATCACGATACTCTCATTCTAGAATTTTAATAATATCCTTCGCACTTTCACTCGCTCTGCGCGCGCCGTGCGTTCGAGGGCTTCAGTTCAAGTGGCTCCGCGAAACAAATAAACTCATTTGGAATATCTGATAATCGCTTTGTTTTCATGGAAATAATCCCAAATTCGCGCTGATTGCGCCGTCGACCGTCTTCGCTGTTCAAATTCCGCTTGTCGGAGCGCTGAGCGGAGAAGTCACCTCGCCGGGGCATCCAATCCGTCATTCCTCGTTCGTTCCTGACTCGCTACGGTAACTAACTCAATCAGAGTTCCAAAACAACGACTCCCTTTTATTAAAAAGTCTGTTTATCTCCGCTCTCTGCCCTCTCCTTCCCTCCGCCCATCCGCTCTCCGCCCGCCTTTATTAATCGCTCCGGAACATTACCGTACCCCTCCCTCCACGTGAGACCTCTCGGATGACGCTACTCGGATCACTCGAGATGTCGTGGGGGCGAGACGCTCGTCGATTCGCCTTCTGCGCGGATTAATTCCTCGCAATGCACCTCGTTCCCCCGGCGGTGATTAATTATGCAGAGAGTCGGCGAGTTCCTCGTCCGTTCCTAAGCGATTCGACTCGAAAGTCATCCTTCATCGCCCCCTCGTCTCCTGATTCACCCTTCGCTATTCCAGAGAGCGTCTCCTTTGCTCTCCGATCTGCTATTCCGCTTGCGCGATCACTTGACGCGACCGCCGCTCCCACGAATCCTCATTTTCTACGTTCAGGTACCCCGGAAAATGAATTTCTCTCTCTTTCTGCAAGCGATCGTCCTCGCCGCCATCGCTCTGGCCATCCAGGCGCGCTACGTCTGTAAGTGTCGCCCCAGGCTTCAAAAGTGACTTTTCTCTTGTATTTAGACGTTGAACCTATCAGCGATGCGGAGAAGCGCAACTTCGATCGGGAATTTATGCATTTTGGGAAACGCTCCGGTGGAGGCGACTTTGATCGAAATTTTATGAATTTTGGCAAGCGAAGCGACTTCGACAGACCGTTTATGCCCTTCGGAAAGCGGACGAACCTCGAGGAGATGATGAATCTGCAGAAGAAGGACGACGACGTGTTCCGTCGCGACTTCATGAGCTTCGGCCGGAGGTAACTCTCGCCCCACGCCCAGCAATCCACGTTCATTTCAGGAGATAATTGCGCAGCCGCCGATCTTCGCTGTTTAGTGACTCTCAATTCACCGTCCGTCATCGCCGAATTCGCTCCGATCGCTCTTCGTTAGTCCCATACTTCGTTCGACTTCTTCTTGTTGGATTCCTTCGTTTTCCTCGCCATTCCATTGATATCTCACCGCTTACTCCATCTATTCAATAAAGAGAATGAATACGGTCTCTGGCAGCACTGAGCCTGACTGAATCAGAGTCATAATCGAGTTTGTAAGCAGACAACAAACAAAGAAAGTGAGAACGAAAAGCGCGAAAACGAAAGGGAAAGATCGTACCGCTGAAACTGGCCGCAACGCTGCTGAATGCCGCGAACGTTTCTCCTAGAATTGGTCCTGAAGCGAATTGTCAGGATGACGAGAAACGGCATCTCTGTGCCTTCCGTAGATTCTGGCGCATCACGCTCGCCGCCACAATCGAATGCCAGGAATTCTAGCCGGTTATCGGTTGGAATTGGAATTATCGGATTTCCCGGTGGAAATCGAATTTGCAGTCGATCGCTGCGCTTTTCCGCTTCAAGAAGAACGAACGAGAATTTTCGAAACTAAACGAGATTTGCAGCGAGTGCGCACGGCTGAATATGGAAACGATCAAACGGATTTCGGCTTCTTTCGCTCTGTGGCCGCATTCACCGCCAAAAACAACTCAGAATGTCAACTGCCGGCGCTTCGAATAAATCAAAATTGTTTTCAAAGTTGAACAGTTGCGAATTGTTTTCCCGCGAAAACAAAGGAAAGCGAAATGCTGAGGTGATCATCGTGTTGCTAAGCTCTCAGACGTGGTCTGGTGCGAGCTCCATCAATGCCCGTTTCAATAAACCTTCGTTTGTGATAATGCTGTGATACACAAACGAAAGCCGATCTTCTTCGTTCAACTCTGAGCACTCCGTGGTTCCTGCGCACCGCCTAACACCTCCAAAAGTCGTCTTTCCTTCGAAAAGCGATTAGACAACAGGCAAACAGTGTTGCTTCTTCGAACAAAACGCGAACGCTCCTCATAATCCGTAGTAATTTGGGTGTTTTCGCGCTTTTGAATGGACTTACTCCCCGTGAGCGCTTCAAATCCTCTTAATGCGATTCGCTTCGCGCAGTCGAAACGCGAAAGTGAATCCGATTATTAAACTCTCCGCTCATCCGTGCAAACCTCCTCCGCCAGGCGATCTTATCGTCAATCTGGATGCGAATCACTCGTGTCGCACTGGGAAAACCGCGTTTTCTTGTTTTCAGATGGCCGCATATAGTTTCTTCTTATTTTCATTTCGTTTTTTCTGATTTTTGCTTTGGAGAGAACGAATTTTACGATTTGAGATGTCGAGATGCATTCCGAAAGACCCAAAAACGTCCGCAGAGCATCATCAAAAGGCTCCATTGAATTGTCTTCTGACTCACGATTTCTGCTACCGCACGACGCTTCGTTTTCTCCGTTGACTAATGAGCGCAGAGTCGCGTGACCCGGGGCTAAAAGGGAAAACGTCTTCGTTTTGTGTTTGCAGACCGAGAATTCGGTGGCGATTCGTTGTGTTCGACCGCTCTCGGGGTCTTCAACCGAGTTTTTTGAGGCCCTGAACCTGAATTCTGTTTGCCGATCCTTCCTTTCGAATTTCGGATCGAATTTCGATGTCGCGAAGATGCAAAACATCAACCGGACGACTTCCGATCAGAAGCTGAGCATCAGGGGGCTTTGCGGTTGCTCAGATTTGGCAGAAAAAACGCGAATTGGCTTCGTTTTTCTACTTTTGTGTTCTCTGTGCGGCGCGCAGAATCAAACGCACTTTCTAACGGAATCGCGCCTCGCGGTTCCGGTTCTGCGCGCCTCTTTGCGGCGGCGGCGGCACATGTTCCGCCGTCGTCGCACTCGCGCTGTCAACTAAAACACAAAAAGTGTAAATCGAGAATCTCAATCTGTTTGCGATCGGACTGACAAGACAACGTCGAAGTGTCAACGTCTAGAGCGTGCACCCCTAACGTCCTCCCTCCGATTCCGATTGACCCTCGCGGTGTTCAATTAAGTCTTTCGCCCTCTTTTCTCCCTTTCGATTAACAGATGTTGCGAGGGATCGCATTAAGTTACGCGCGCACCGGATTCGACAGCGCGAATTCCGCGTTGAGCGACGACACGAATGTTTGTTTGGTGGTCGGAGGCAAATTTGTTGCCGAGAGGCTCCGGAGTGATTTATTACTCGCTAAGAACGCGTTTATCTGCGGTTTGTTATCTCTTCGTCCTGTCGCCACCGCTGCTGTATAGGAATCGGTTTGTGACCTTCGGGAACGCAATTGTTTTCTTTTCGCATACAGAAACTCTTCTCCGCTCTGCGCGCCCGCAGGCGCTCGCACCGAATCATCTGAACTTCGTCTCTCTGCAGCTGAAAATTAGTTTTTGACCTCGCGACTCGTTTTGCTCTCTGTGACGCGATTATTTACAACAAAAACGTTTTTGCGTCCTTTGCGGACTTCAAGAGTCTCCGCTGCCGCCCTGAAACGGTCTTTTTGTCGGTTCTTTGACGCCGCGCTCCCTGGAGGGCTCTAAACTTTGGCATTTTTGTGTCTCTCCTCCACCGCCGCCGCCCTCTTCAAATCCAAACATTCCTCCGATTTTCCCAACTCACGATTTCGAATGAAGTGACGTCAGGTCAGCCAACTTCCTCCCCCTCAACCCTTTGAATCATCTCTCGACCCTCGCGGTCGCTCACCGCGTTCCATCGAGTGTCAACTCCTCGCTGTCAGCTGTTTTCAACTTTCAATTTATTTTGTCGTTTTCTGCGTTTTCCTTTCTCATTCACGCGCCGTTCTTCCGTTAATTGGCGCAGAAAGGCCGCTTTTCCAGAAGATTGTGCTTTTCGAGAACGGCGGATCATCAGTTACTCTGGAAGAACTCGCACAGCTCGCATCTCGCCTCCAGAAACCTTTGCGCGCGCGATACGACAGCGCCGCCGATCTCATCTCGTTCACGCTAATTGAACCGACACGCATCGAACGATCTCTTCCGATCGTTGTAAAGCGAGCGAAAAGCGAAACTTCCTTCCACAACTGCGTCTCACGCGGTCATTTCGAGAGCAATCGGGTAGCCGAAAGGGGCAAACGGCGCTTCCAGGTGCCTTCCGTTCTCCTTTGTTGCACTTCCGTCCGTTTTATAATCTCCGGCGCTTAATCCCCGCGAATCTCATTTTCGAGTCCATAAATAATTTCGAAACGCCGTCGGCGGCGCTCGCGCCTCCGCTGGCCGCTTCTTGCTCACTTCTCCGCGCGATTGCCGTTTCCGGAGGCGAATTCATCATCACTTCTTCTGTTGCAGCGCCTTCTGCGAAATCAAAGGTCGGCGACGGCGTCGATCACTTCTAGGTCATTCAAATATTAATCGTCCGAGGCGCTCGGGCGATGTCAAAGCGGCTTAGCCGACTCACTCTCGATCGCCGATCGATCTTCTCGTGTTTTGCACCGCTTTTTGCATGTTTTTGCTTCTTTCCCCCTTTAGGAGGCTCTTGGCTTGTTTTCCCTCCGGACTCGCGCCTTGTTTGCGACGTTGCGACGACAGGTTCGTCCCCCGAAGACGAAAAAGTTCGATAATGACAGAGATTAAGGCGTTTATTGGCTCGAGTTTTCTAATTCCAACACCTCCGGCCGACTTTTGATTTTTCTTTGAGCGATTTGCGATGTTTACGCGTGCACTCTGTCGCTTTTAGGTCAATCTCCTGTGACTGTCGGAGGTTTACACGTTTATTTACTCTACTTAACCTCGCGAGCAAAGAAAACACGAAAAGAGAACAAGTTCGCCTCAACCCGAACGTTCTTTCTGTCTTTCTCGTCATCTGCCATCAAAATAACAAGCGGGCGCCTTACCGTAATCCTAAGCGGTCGAAGAATATCTGCGCGGAGTTGTTTTCTCGTGACAAATTCATTTTCTCTACTAATCGCCGCTCCTCATGAAGCTGTTTTTGTTTTCCCTCCCGACCACAAACCGCGAATCCTCCACTTAGGGCCGATGGCGCTAATCCGCGCGCGTTTCGGCGTCTGCGCGCGCCTTCTGCGATTGTAAACAAACAAAGTTGACTTCGCTCCGCCAGAGTCGCCGCTCCGCGTTTCTTCGTTTTTGGTTTCTTTCCGTTGCTCTTCATACGTTCCGCTCGCGCGCGCGCGCGCGTAAACAAACAACATTTGACATGAATACACGGATAAGGGCCGCCGGCGCCACTCCTATAGCGTCTCTCTTCGCCCCTACACGCGTCCATCTTCCAGACTGCCCAAGATGTCGCGGAATCTCATGCTGCAGACGGCGTGCGTCTTCGCCGTCGTCTCCATCGGCGTCGGCCTCGTCTGCTTCGACTGCTACGGAACCGGTCCCACGCACCAAAAGTGCACTCGTGAACGGAACTGCACGGGCGGTGCGTGCCTGATCTGTAAGTCGACCTGTTTTGCCCATGTTTTGCTCCGACCCTCTGCAATCTGTGTTTTCGCATCTTCGCTCTTTGGATTCCGGACTCTGCTCACGCGTTTCATTTCAGTCGAAGCGGCTGACAACGCGACGAGCACAGCCTTCTGTCTCATGAATATCAAACCGCATTCCGGGGGCGCCAAGGACCCACAAGCAGGCTGCTGGCTGGAGCTGGACGGCGTTGGGAAGCATTGCCTTTGCACAACGGACTTCTGCAATCGCCTTCGCGACCGAACGCTCGCGCGGAATTGTGAGTGTTGAGGCATTTATGCCAACGACGCGCTGATTTGTTTACGGAAAGACCGAGGAAAAGACTTTAATTCCGTCAAAGAGATCGCCAGTCGCCATTATTTAAGCGAAAATTGGGCTTTCGTTGTCAGAGCGCTGCGGGAAGGAAATTCTGCAGCGCCAATTAATGTTTTTCATTATTTCGGTGTTGTGATAATGACGCGACAGGCGATGATTTATGAATTCAACCAGAAACGAAGCGGAAGTCGCCACAAGAAGCGACTTCAGCAGCCAATTAAAGTGTCAATTTCTTTTCAGCGGATCCGTTTTCATCGCCAATCGGCGATCTCCCCTTCCTGAAGCACAATCCGCTCCTCGACTACGACGAAGAAGATGAATCCGACGACGTGGCGGGGTCGAGGGCGCGTCCTTCGAACCTTCTCTTCCCCGCCGCCGCCGAGATCGATCCGAAGATCGCTGGCGACTTCCTCGACGAAGATGGTAGGTTAAGCGGTGAATCTCCTCAATTCACTCGCTTCAGATCTCGTTCCAATCGACTTCGTCGACTACCAGAACGCCGAAAAACAGAACGAAATCAGCCTTCGGCAGCCGACTTCGTCCGAAGACAAAGCGAACATCGAGACCAACGCGATAGGCGGCGACCAGAATCCCCGGAAGACGCGCGAGGGAGAAGCAAACGCCGCGTTTGCTCGTCTTCCCTCCTACGTCGTGCTCCTCGCCACAATGGGCGCCTCTCTGGCCCGATTCCTCTCGGCCCTCTTCTAGATCCGAATCTGTCTTTCTGAAAATCCTTTCCGTCCGCTCGGAATCTCCTCTCTTTACTAATATTTTCCTCGGGTACTCGTGCGCGTTGTTTTCTGCAAATTAGCTCTCCTTAGATACTTTCGGTGCCTTTCGAAGACATTCTGTACAAATCAGCCTCTTCGCACTCTTATTTGTAAATAGAGATCAAACGCTCATTCAGAGGCGAAAGACGACCGTTTACTTACATACAGTATACTTTGATGTTGTGTTAATGAATCACTTTGCAAAGTGCTCGAGGTCGATGCCGAGCTCCCGCACGGCGCTGTGCCAGAAGCAGCTCTTCATCTCATCGAAGCGATCGTAGCAAGGGAGATAGCTCATGTCCAACTGCGTCACGTTCCCGGGTGCCTGAAAAGGAGTGCGAGTGGAGCGATTGGAGGTGAATTTCAGAATACCTGGTTGCAGAAAACGTTGCATTTGGCTCCCGCCGCTGTTGACGAGACGCCGTTCGCCCGACAGCATCTGCTGTGATCCTTTCCTCGAGCAGCACAGAAATGGATTACGGTAGCTGCTTGTAGAGGACACGTGTCTATCCGCAAAAACATCGAACGAAGCTGAAATGAGTGAATAACCGCGAAATGCTGGTGCGGAAACGAACCGAGTCACGCGTGTAGGTCGCGTAGGCGCATTTCTGAAGACAACTGTCCGGGAGTTGGTGTTCATCGCAGCACGCGCGGAATTCGTCGTCGGGATTCACGCTTCTGAGCGGCTTCTCTTGCACCTCGTCGTCCCAATCGCCGTCGCGTCGCTCGAAGGAGACTTTCTTCGCCGAGTGCGCGCGCGCTCTCGCCGATTGGTGGCACCCGTAGGAGCCGCACGAGTATCCCGACTGGCATCCGGTGCTCTGACAAACCGGGGGCGGCGGAGGAGGCGCCGGATAGCAGCTAGATCCACACATCCCGGAGGAGAGACACTAAAAGAGAATGTAGAAGGAGAACGAGGTAGGAAAGTCACCGCTTCGACAATCGGCGACAGAAAAAGCGCCGAGAAGAGGCAGACGATTGCGTGAACCATCGAGTTCGCTTCAAATAGAGCGAACGTAACGCGAAAAGCGCGTTATATATTCAAAGCGCAGTGGAAATCCGGATGGAATCCAGTTAGAACCTCGCGCCCGGTGATGCTCTTGTAAGCGCGTCCCGAAGCGCCACATTTGGCGACGAGAGGGAGGGAGCGAGAGGGGAGGGAGGGAGGACTGGATCGGGCGGATGGTCACTCGGTCGGAGGAACAAATTGGTGCGAGTTCAACAAACAAAGCGCGCGTGGCGCGTGGGCGGCTTTGGAGCCCAAAACGCAGCGTAATTGGCCGCCGGCGAATAATTGAAAACGAATTTTCTGCGCTGAACGTCGAAAGGTGATTTTCTGAAGAAACGAAAGGTGAACGAACGGGCCAACGAATGATCCTTCCTTCTTCATAGGGGCCACATGCGCAATCGGTCAATCAGGAACTGCGCACTGAATCCAGCTGCTCACTTCATCTCGCGGCTGCAGTCCAATCATTTCACCGCCTACCGTATCCTCTTAACTCAAACACAGGCTGCATTCTGTCTGTAACATCTTCCAAAGTTTGCTCAGTGGATAACTGGTCACTCGCCGGATCTTCGCTCTCTTGACACCGTTTCGGTGAATCCAGCGTGCATCAAAGCGAGTTTCTGCTCCCGGTGCCTATAAATGCCCTTCGCTCCCTATTGCAACACTCAGTTCGCCGTTCTCGATCCCTCGAAATGGTTTCCACGCAAACGCTCCTCCTCGCCGCTTTCTGCTCCGTCGTTCTTCCATCGGTCGTCGACGCCGTAAGTTCGCCTTTCGAATCAGCTCCCCATACGCGCTTCAGTGTTTTGCCCTCGGAGGCTGCGGATTCGGCGGATGTATGGCCGGCTGCGGCCGCTACTGCTCGGCGAAGGCGAAAGGCGCCAAGACGCTTTCCGCTTCGAAAACGCTCCTCCGCGAGAATCCAAACGACGTGGAAGGATTCCCCGACGCCCAGCCGCGCGCCAACCTCGGCCCCGACGGTCTCTTCAAGCAGTGCTGCGAGGAAAGCGGCGTTCCCGCGAGCTGCATGGACAAATGCAGCTATTCCTCCTACTCGAGCGTCACTGTGAGTCTTCATTTCCACTTTCGGACCTCAAACCTCCGCTTCAGCTGCGCAACATATTCATTCATTTCAGCTTCGTTCGATGTTTTTGCGGATTGACACATGTCCTCTGCAAGCAGTCACCGCCATCCACTTCTGCGCTTCTCGAGGGAAGGACCACACGCCGTGCTGTGCCGCAAGGGGCGTCGCGTCGACTTCTGCTGGCAACAAGTGTCTTCTCTTCTGCGAGCAGGTGCGCATTCGCTCGAATCCTCGAATGCATCGATTCATTTAGCCTCGAGCGAACTCTACACAACTCGACTTCACCTACATGCCCTGCTACGACACTTTTGAGGAAATCAAGGTCTGTTCGCCCATCTCTGCGTTGTCTTCATCGCGAATTTCAGATCTGCTTCTGGCACGACGCACTGAAGGCGACAAGCACGAACCTCGAAGACGCCTTCGTGGCAGCGAAGCAGAGCGAAGAATGGATCTGAAGGTCGTTCTACAAGTCGTTTTCTTTGCAAATGCGTTTGATTCAAATAGAAGTTTATTGAAATCGTACATCGTACACGTATATCACAGATTCAAGTGAGATTCATTTGATTGCACAGCGGCGGACCAGAAAGCGCTGATGACGGAGCGACGGCGGATGCGCTCTTCACCCTTTCCTTCCCGTTTTCCGCTTTTTCGCGTCTTCCGCAAACTTCTCGCGACAAAAACAAATCGGGCGAACGCGCGGATTCGTGACGCACTCACTTTGTCCCGCGTACCCGTTGACTCGACTGATCTCGTCGCTGACCCGCGCGAACTCGTACTTTCCGTTCTTTTGCCTCGACGCGCTGAGGACGACCGAGAATTTTCCGCGATTCGGCTCCGTTACGAGCTCAATCTGGTAGAGATCCTCGGCGGGCGTGATTCGGTCGAGAAGCGTCGATTCCGAGCGCAGGGTCAAAGGAACGCATCGCTCCGAGACGTTTGCAGCTTCAAGTTCAGCGTTCAGTCCGTCTACCACGAAGTTTGCAGCGGCGAGCAGCATCGCGGGATCGTCGTAGATGCGTGTGCGCTGCACCTGACAGGTACAGTACTCGAAAGGGACGCGCAAGTTGCCGCAGTGGCGCGGGGTCGGCAGAGGACGAAGGAGACTCGCGCCGTGGAAGACGCCGTCGAGCTTCGTGTTGAGGTCCAGCGGGGAGAAGTCGGTGAATCGCGACTCCGGAAGCACCGAGGCGATGTCGTTGAGCGTTGCGTAGAGATCGTAGTGGGTGATCAGCTGACGCGCGTTCTCCTTCAGAATCTGCGTCAAGCGGCCGCCGCGGAGTTTTTCGGGCACCGAGATCAGCAGCGCCGGGTTGTTGTCCTCCAGAGAGCCGAATTTCGACGACCGATAACGACCGAAGCGGAGTCCGTGATCGCCCATGATGATTATGAAGCTGTTTTTCAGCTGAAAAATAGCGTTTTCGATCTTCTTACGCTGTGCTGGCCGCCTACTCTCTCGCGGTTGTCGTAGAAGAACCTGTAGAAGTGTTTGTCCACGTGGTAGAGCTTATTGAATCCGTCGTGCTCTGTTCTGGCGTCGCAGAGATTCATTCGACACATTCTTCGATTCTGTCGAGTTTGTAGTTTTCGATGTAAAATGGCGAAGACTTCATCTCTACGGCAGCGGCTTCAGGTTGTGGATCCACAGAAATAACGTCGTTGTAGTCTTGCTCTCGCTCAATCGATGATTTGAGAGGACGGTAATCTTCAATAACTTTCATTCACGAGGTAAAAATCTTCCAATGCCGTGTTTAGAGGAGTCACGATTTGAGTGAGTCACGAAGATGTTCGGTCTGATAATCATCAGCCTTTCCATCATCCATCATTTCCTCTTCCAACTCCAACTCCTTCACTGGCACAAAATCTTCATCTTCGTCCTGAAAGCAGTTTAATGGATTTCGCGAGCATACATGAATTGACTTACAGAGGAGGATTCAGCGTTCGGTTCACCGTTGCGCGATATATAACGGGAAACCGTTTCAAACGATTGGTTCCACAGCACCTTCTTTAAGATGAAATCAGGACCCACACAGAGCATTCGCTTCTTGAAATGCTTCTTCTCTCGGTGTACGCGTTTTCCTCTCTGTTCAAAAATGTCGCCCGCTTCCACCTCCATCGCGTAGAAATCACCTGAAACGTAGAAAACTATTTTCGAAAAGGCAAAGTGAAAGTGGTGAAATAGGACGCGCGGAATGGAGGAATTGACAACAACGAGGCGCCAGCAGCGATATGCCAGCACCGCGAACCACTGCGTTCGGTGTATTTAGCAATCGCGACAACGAATATTCAAACGCAAACGGAACGCGGATTCTTCTTCATATCTCGACATACATATTGTGAACGCGATTCTTGCGGGCGTCGCGGTACAGACTGATTGGGATCGTCTAAGAGAAACGACGGTTTTTATTGTTGGTCTCGAAGAGCATCTCGACACCGTATCCATCGTTTGGCCTAAAAGGAAACATTTGCAATGCGGCGTGCGAGCTCTGATGAAGAGCGACGCTGTTAGACGCTGAACCTGAGTAAATTGTTGACTGTCGCGTTGACTGCCGCTGCGCGAAAATTCGTTTTTATGTTGTATCTATTTGTTGTATCGAGCTTCATTGTTAGGCTTTGCAGATGGACAGCAACAACGCGCGCACCTGCTCGCTCTCGTTCGGAAGAAATCGTGGAAGACGGA